>PVHP010015271.1:0-40536 GCA_004024765.1 Zapus hudsonius
GTTAAAACACTCATCTTCTAGCCCCCTTCCTGAGAATATAACAAAAGATTTTTTTTCCTTTTCCTTATATGCTTTCTAGCTCTTTGTCCAGCCTAGATTTTAATGACTTGAGTGCTATAAATATTTTCTTGCTATCAAATTGGCTTGTCTCAAAAGATTCTCTTTTTCCCCCCCTCCTCGTGACAGAGATTTCTTTGCTTGATTTAATTCTATATTTGAAGGGTGACAGAAGATGAAGAGGACCAAATTAGAAACCTGGTTTCTTTGAAATAAGTTTGGAATTCTAGTTCATGTACTTTAACAAGTAAGTTTCATGTTGGGATAGACACAGAGTTTCTGGCATTGGAGGTCTTATACTCGCCCTCCAACCCTCAGTTGCATCAGTGTCCTGTTGGGACAATGAAAATTTGATCTACTTGGGGCATTTCCTATATACAACATGAAAATGGCAACACTAACATCCCATGCCAAAGGTTCCAGTGATGGTCTGTTCCAGCCCATGCTTATAGAACTGCATCCCTGCTATGACCTCAACTTCCTGAGTACCCAAATTTGCACAAGAGAGGATGCTTGCTTACCAATATTATTCCAGATTTTCCCAACTCTAGATAGGAGTCCCTAGGGCCTGTTGTTTTATTATTTAATATTTTGTTTAGTTACTTATTTAAGAGAGAGAGAGAGAGAGAGAGAGAGAGAGAGAGAGAGAGAGAGAGAGAATGAGAATGCATATGCCAGGGCCTCTTGCCACTGCAAACAAACTCCAGACACATGAGCCACCTTGTGCATCTAGCTTTACGTGGGTATTGGGAAATCGAACCCTAGTCCTTCTGCTTTGCAGGCAAATACTTTAACTGCTAAGCCATCTTTCCGGTCCTAGGTTCTGTTGATTTAGAATTTGTTAAATTCTTGCTTTATCTTGCCAAGGCAAAGCAACTCATAATTACTGATGTTATTGTTGATGTTCTTTGTTTTTGAGAAATCACTGGATAAGTTTTTTAACAACATGCCAGGAATGGTTCTACCTCACTTCAGGAGAGGAAATTTGTAGGTACAGGTTCTAAACCACACCAGGTTTACCATGGCTTTCTGGTATCTTTTATTTTCAGTGGTTGTTCTGTCTATAATAATCGAAGATGTGTTTCTAGGATCGGCTGTACTTGGGTTGGTAGCACTGGGAGATTTGCAGATAGCTATTGCTTTGCTTGTGATAGTGTGTTTTAAGGTTGGGTGTATCTTATTTATGGACTCAGATTTGAAACTGGAGCACAGGATTTTAATTTAAGGAAGCTTTATGTTTCCCCCAAATGCCTTGAGATATTCTTTTCCGTTTTAGCAAATTCTAGAGGGGAGATAAAGAAATTGACATCTTGAAAGGTTGAAAGGTTTGTTGAGGGAGAATCATTTGTGCATTTTCTAGAAGCCCCTGCCCCTCTGTATAAGTTGTAAGTGTGATCTTACCCTTTCTCTCTTTAATTTTCACTGCACAGCTGGATTGGCATACCACACTTCTATATTAATTTTTTTAATATCAATGATTTGTTGTCAACTTGCTCTTTTTAATTATCTCAGGTGGGTCTCTGAGGATATTCACAGGAAGGCAGCCCTCTCAGTAGGGGCCAACTTGGCTAGCACATGGAGAGGCCCAGGGTTTCATTCCCAGCAACACAAGAAGAGCAAGAAGACAGGGAAAAATGCACATCAAGAGATAGTCTGTTCTTTAGATTGCTTTTGATACCAGTGCTTAAGGCATCAGAAGTTTTTTTTCTTTCAACTTTGATCTTTGTTTCTCTAATCTGCCTCATTTGTGGCCAGGATGTATTTGAAAGGTAGTGTAAATAACCAAAAGCCATAAAACATTTGATTCCAGCTGAAGGTATGACTTTTTCTCAATGGCATTAGACAAAGGTGAATACTGCCCTTATACGTATGTTTGCCCATGTTCGTGTGTGTGAGTGCAGGCATGTGCAGCCCATGTTGTGTGGGTGAAGGTCAGCTTGCAGAACAGAGCTCTGTGGGTGGGGGATTAGAAAGACCCAAGCCACTGGCTCTCAAAGAATCCACAAAGCCATAAAACTGGTAGATTTCAAAATTAAGGAGTATTCATTATGGGAAAGTTGAAGTAGGAAGAACAAACAGGAAAGCTCTGAAGCCAAGAGGAAGTCTCCTCCCAGCCAAGTGAGGAGAGGAGAATAAATCAGAAGATGGAGGCTTGGCTCAGTTCTGGTCATATGAATTGACATCCAATTAGAATGAGTCTCATTGCCAAGTCCAAATGTATATAAAAGATTTTGATTGAATGTTGGTCTCAGGAGGAAAAATGGCTCAGAAAAGGCCTGCCCATGGGTACTAAGCCTGCAAAAATTTGAGGAAGAATCAGGGAGAACTAATACAGGATTTGGCAGTTCAGGACAAATTTAACCCCAATTTTGTTATCCATTTTTTAACAAATATTTGATAAAAATGGACTCAAGTAGGATAAATTATAAATCATTGAGTTTATTTAGAGAGAAATCATAAATTGTGGGATTTATCTAAAGGAAATTGGGGTCTAGGAAAGGCTGAAGCAGAGTCACAAGCAAGTGAGATAGGACCTAGGAGTTTATGTAGAAACTTAGAGGAAAGGTGCACTTGCAGCAACACACCCCTGGGATGAATCACCATACCAGGCACAGCTTGGGGAGGAAAATATTTACTGAAATAACAGTTCCAGAGGAAGTTTCAAAATGGCGAAAGAGGCTGCTCCCCCTTTCACAGATCCAAGCAGAGGGACAGACCCACCACCAGCAACTCCAAAACAAGCAAGCACACTCTCACTAACTAAAACAATAGCAGGACTGCCAGACTTCAGCTCCCTTTGCATATGTATAGCTGGAATTTTATATCCACCCCAGAATCACCTTTGGGCTAGAGCCTAGAATCCAGCCTAGGTGACACCGCCTCCAGCCTGGAGAAAAACTTTTACACTTTTGAATATATGGGGGGGGGGGATCCATTCAAACTACCACAATCCCCGTGGAAGAAAATTAAGAATGATTGGTGATGGGAGAAGGAAGAGTAGCAGAAGGAAAGTATCAACACAGACAAAAAAATTCAGATCAGAAATGGGCAGTAAAGAAAGTTATACCCACGGTAATCCTGTGGTTAGAAAAATTACACAGGTCCAGAGTATAGAGGAAGTACCTGTGTGGTAGATCTACAATGTAAAGAAAACATAAACATGGAAGACTTAGAGATCAGAGGAAAATTATGTATGTAATTAAAGAGAGATGTTACCCCATAGCATAAAGTAGAGGCAAGGAGAAAACTACCCAGGCCAGGAAGTACTCCTCTCTCCTACGCAGCCTGCCTAGGTAGGGAAAGCCAGAGTTTCATGAGTCTCAGAGATCACCCAGCAGCGAGAGATGGGAACAGCATGGACAAGCCTTTATAGTTGATTGAAATTGATTGAAAATGCATTATTTCATCAGATTCAGGTATGTAGGGGGACAACCTGAGAGGTTTGCAGATTCAAGGGGAATGACCCCAAAGCCTACCTAGGTTCTGTGCTAGACTGTGGAGTCAGCAGGGGGCGCTGCATCCATTGTGAATGAAATTGGGTCAGACATGAGTTCCATTCCTGTCAAGGCAGGGTGGTTTCTTATGGTTCTCTCTTTGGACTCCTGTCCCTAACTGAAACTACCTAAAAGAAGCTAGCTGTCCCCTGAGACTCCTTCAGAACAAGGAAGCAGTTTCTGCCTTTATAGCCATCTTGGATGAGCTGAATCAGACTGGAGCTCCAATTTCACTAGGACAGGGCTGTCTACCTACAAAAAGAGTAATTGTCCCTAATTAGTATCAAGAGAACAACTTCAGATGTTGCATTTCCTCCTTCTTGTCCGGATCAGTGTCTGTTGTTTGGTGCTGTGTGAACAAGGTTTATGGGAATTCTCTTGTCTTCCTCTCCCATCAGCTCTCTGCAGGAGTTCTGAGATTACAGATTCAAGCTACCACATCTGGTTTTGTGTGGTTCTAGGGACTGAAATTCAGGAAACACAGCCAGCACTTTACCTACTGAGCCATCACCCCAGCTCTCATACTGCACGTTTGTTCAGAATCTCTAACAAGAATCTTTGCATATGACAACACACAATGTACTATTTCATTCTTTTCAACTATTGAACAAATATATTGATAGTTGACAATTTTTCTAATAATGTGTTTTATGCTGATCTATGTATGTATTCTATAAAACCTTACATATGTCTTGGGGATGTTATGAGATAATTTCTCTAGGACACACAATGGGAAATAGATTTGCTGGTTCAAAAGCTATAAATTTTCTTGTATATATGCACATGATTGAATTTGTAAACTATACATTCTTAACAAGGACTGACATAGAAATGTCTACTTTGTGAAGTGCCACTTCCACTTAACCTCCAAAAAGTTCATCAGTGTCCTGAGATTTTCAATATAAAAAACTTCCACTTGTAACAATCCTTATATGTGCACTCTTGCACTTTTTAATAGGGTTTATGCTAAATGTTCTATATATACTATCTCATTTGATACTTCCAATGACTTTAAGATGGTTTTTCTATGACGTGCATGTTGTGATTAGCCTTCTTCTATTGAAGCCTTTGAGACTTAGACAATGCTAGTCACCTGCCTAAAGTTTGAAGGCATTGCCTTGTCTTTACTAAAGATGGTCTCCCTATACTAAAGTGACAAGATAGTTTTGACTAGACTATTTCTTCTAGGCAAAAAAAAAAAAAAATGGCAGAAATTTGTCTCCAAGTCTTGGACCAAATATCATAACAAAATGCACTAATATTCTATCCCTGGGTTGTTATCTGACTCAGATTCCATACAGTATTTCTGCTGTCATATCTGGCATAATTGCATGTACATGAAAAACTGAAGTCAATCAAAGAAAATTGTTATTGAGCCTGTAAGCATGGGAGCACCAAGAGAAAAAGTGATATGTCAAGTAGTCAACCAGAACTCCAGAACACAGACACAGTTTATGAGGTTTATATGGGGATATTTTTTTTTCTTGTGTCAAATGTCATGTCTCTGACTTGGGAATTCTGTTAAGGATGTCAGCATTATTACTTTATCACTAACTTCCCAGATTTGGCTAGTATTAAATAGCCTTATTTTTTTTAATCCTGTTAGGAACCAAAGATGTTTCTTTAAGCTTAAGACCCTGTATATAAGTGTTTAGGTCTATTTAATTTATATTATACTGGTGGAGATTTTCTAATCTCTTACAAACACAGATCAGTCATTGAGCTCTTAGAATGTGACTAATTGTTCACAGGCTATCCATAAAAAAGACAAAAAATTAGCTGTTAATGTTAATATATACATATAAGGCTTTTAAATATAAATCATGTACATGATCACTTTGTTATAATCAGTTATTAGTTACAGCAACATTTGGGGACATTGTTTTTATAATTTCTTTCAGATTTTCTAAATAAACCATCATATCTTATTATCAAAAAAAAAAAAAAAAAGAAAGAGAAAATGTGACTAATTGAGCTACTGAGCTGGAAAGACACCTCAAGCATTCCAAGTGAAGCCAGAAGACAGCCAGAAAGAGCTTCCAACACTTCCAGGAATAAAGGAACTCAGTAACTCTCTGAAAAGTAGGAGAGACTCAAACGAGATAAACTTAAGCTATTTGGCTTATGAAAGAAACTATTAAATATTAAATATTCTTGGCTCATATAAAATCGTGAACATTTTACGTGAATGTGAGTGAAGGGTAGGTGTGGGGGGGATGGAGGCCAGAGATTGATGTTGGGTGTCTTTCTTGATTGTTCTATAGTTTACTTCCTGTCATAAGGATCTCTTTAGAGCCCAGAGCTCAGTGATTTGGTATGACTAGCTACACAGCATGGTCAGGGATATCCTGTCTCTGCCTCCTGAATGTTGGGATTATAGGCAGGCTGCTACACCCACCTGGAATTTACATGGGTGCTGGGTGTCCAAAGTATGACCAGTCCTCATGCTTGGGTGGCAAGTACTTTAGCCCCTGAGCCATCTCCACAACCCCAAATTTTGTAGTTTCTATGAAACAAACAGATCAGTTCTCAGTCAGTTTTACACATTTTTAGAAGTTTGGCTTCTTAGAAAAAAATATATACTCTTAGTAGAGCTTTATATTATTTCACTTAATTGAATATGGTAGGCATTTATAATTTGCTTTTATAAATAAGTCTTCATTATTTTTTAGAAATTTTCAATTTTTCTTGGCATTTTTATTTTATTTTGCTTTATTTTTTAGTTCTAGGTTAAAGTCTAACCTTAAGAGAAAGGACTGGGGAGATGGCTCAGCTGTTAAGGTGCTTGCTTGCAAATCCTAACAACCTGGGTTCAATTTCCGAGTACCCACATAAAGCCAGTTGCACTAAGTGGAGCATGTGTCTGGAGTTCAGTTGCAGTAGCTAGAAGCCCTGGTGTACCCATTCTCTTTTTTTCTCTCTCACTCTTTTCTTGCTTGATAAACATATAAGACCAAACCAATTGTAGCTGCCATGTTATCAGGACTCATAAATCGATTAACATATTGCATGTTATAATTGTCTTACCTGGTTTGTCCAATGGAAAGCTGGCTCCTCTCTTGCTGCTGGTAAATGTTAGTTACATGTAGCGTGCTGGTCCAAGTCTGTCAAACAGTTGCATTTGCAAGTCACCTTTGTACTTGAAATGTATGCCACACACTGAGAAATGAATGTAACACGTGCATAATTCCATTTTCTCCTTATCCCACTCTCACAGGGAGATTCTTTCATCTTTTTTTTCTCCTTTGTACCAATTGAATATAAAGAGAAATGAATCCATTTGCCAGAGACCAAACAGATATGACAAAGCCAGTTTAAAGTTGGCACACACTTTTAACTACACCATGAGCTGAATACATTTCATTGCTGTTCTTTCTTTTCCTTTCCTACTCTTCTTTTTTTATCCAGTCTCCATAGTTTCAGAAGAAAAACAAACATTTTTTTTTTCCTTTCTCTAATTTATCCATCAAGAAAAGTTTGTGAAGTTTCAAGTTACTATACTCTCGTGACTCTCCTTCGTCTCCTTTATTTTTTTCCTAGGCTTGTTTGGTCCTACCTAGTCTTAATGAAGAAATTGGAAGAGTTAGGAAAACAATTAGTTAGTTAATTGTTCTCAAAATGAAACATATTCCTAGTTCTTTCTTTTTCAGATTTATTTAGGTTATGACAAGCCAGTTTATCCTTTTGAATTCTATGTGGAAAACAGTGGAAGCTAATGATTTTTATTGGATATTTACTTAGAAGGGATGTTATACAAATTGTCTGAACCATTTGATGAAAACAAAAGCAATATAAATGTCCAGTATTTTGAGGATTGCAAGTGTTTTTCCAAGTTTTTGCCTGGAACTGATGTTACTTGAGAAAGACACTGGGTTTCCCCATTCCCACAGCACATTTATAAAACATGCCAATATTTATTCAAGCTTTTGTGAATCTGGGGGCCAGATAGCAAATCAAACAGATTATGGTTGTTGAATTCTGGTAGTTCTGGCGCCAGGGCTGTGTGCAGTCCTGGAATGAGTATCTAGTCCTATACCTTATCTTTGGGAATTGTATACTAGTCAGTCCTCATGGGCTATGCAGTTGGTTATGTGGCTCTTGGCACATAGAAGCATATGACAGCCTTTCAAAAGACTTAGCTTTTTATCATTCAATTCTAATTTAAAACATAAATGGCCATATAGAAAACACAGGCATCTGGGCATGGTGGTGCATGTCTTTAATCCTAGTACTCGGAAGGCAGAGGTAGGAGGATCACTGTGAATTTGAAGTCATTCTGAGACTACACAGCGAATTCCAGGTCAGCCTTAGTTGAGTGAGACCCTACCTTGAAGGAAAAAAAAAAAGAAGAAGAAAAGAAAACGAAACAACAAAATGGAAAAACCATGTAGAATCAGCCTTCTTTATAGACACTGAATGGTAACAGATGAAGTGCCACCCAATTAAATGATGATGATTTTAGAACTTGAAATTTTGTTAACCAAGTAGTTCCCTTCATGAAAATGAGGCAAGGCCTGAAGCCACATATTTTCCTGGGAGTTCAGGAGGTGGGAAAGGAGAAAGAACACCCCAGGGGTCATCCCCTGCCTCTGAGCTGAAGCAACAGCTGACTCTGACAGCTGGCCTCCCTTGTCTTGAAATCGCCATTGACAACAAGTCATGCAGAACCAGTTCTGGGAAAAACCATGACTCTCTGGACCAGACATCACAACAGCTCAATGACATCACCTCCAGGGTTGTGGGCAGAGTATATATGTTCATGCTCACTTGTGTGATGTCTGTCACTGTCTCGTCAGCATATCCATCTTGATAGATGTGTATTTGTGCATCTGAGGAATGTTGGCACTCATTCAAGTCTCATTTTACCTTGGAGTTGCTCTTATAGTTGGTATCTCATTCCAGAGATATTCCAGGCAAAGCACGTAGCGGGTCAGTATTCTAGAAGTGTTATCCTATTAGCCTGTCCTAAAACACATTAGAGGCTTAATGATCCTCGATGTGAAATAGCTATTAAGAGGGGTGTGAGCTTTGCCTTTGACAAGGAAACAGGGTAGCAGAGGAAGAGCCCAAGACCCAGGTGACCGTCAATAAGCCCTTTACCTCATCCATGGAAAACCTTCCCGATGGTGGCATTCCAAGTGACTTAACAACATAAATCGTGTGTATCACCTCTATTAAATTTCAATCTGTAAGAATGATTAATAAGAGATCTCCCCGTCTATTCTGCTGCCAAATCAGTTTTGCTGGCATGGTGTTGGCTACATGGTGTGGGGGTTCTGAACTACTGAGTCTGGGTGAAGTTACTTTTACTTAGTTACTAGGATGGAACACTTTACTTTTTCACTAAAAGTAACTGCTGATGTTACGTGTGGGAAGATTTGCTTGTTTGACTTTTCTTTCCATTCACTAAAACAAAGTGCTCTAAGATATCTTAGAGTTCTGCATCAAGGGCTGTGGAGCTGGCTCAGTTGGGACAGTGCTTGTTGAGCAAGCATGAGGAGGTGAGTTCAATCCTCAGAATTTATAGAAGAATAGCCAGGCAGGATGGTATCCACTTTGTAATCCCAGAACTAGGTGACAGAGATAGGCAGATCCTTGTAGCTCTCTGGCTAGCTACTTGGTGTGCTCCAAGCCAATGAGAGACCCTGTCTCAAAGAAGGTGCACAACTCTTGAGGAATGATGTTTAGACCATTTTCTGACCTCCACACCTATACGTTTATAAACATGCACATACCCCTGCACACACATACCACATGCAGCCCCCCCCCACACACACACGCAGAAATAAAGAATGAAATTTCTATCTCCACATCCAAGGAGATATACAGAGCATGGAGCTAATCTGCATTACCTCCTCCCATACAATCCAGAGATGGGTTGCTATTAAACTGTTGCTCATACGGTAGAGCATGAGACTCTTAATCTCAGGGTCGTGGGTTCGAGCCCCATGTTGGGCGCCAGTTCTGGGTCCGTGAGTTACTTAGGGGGTTGCAGCGTGCATCAACTCCCCGTTCACCCACGGGAGCTGGGTGAGCAGTGGCTTGGAATAGCCGTGAGCCGAACGAGAGATGAGACTCTCGGGAGAATGAGGCAGTGGGCAGTTCTCATTTTATTGGTAGATAACAGTTGTTTATATAGGGAAAAGTCAGAGGTAGAAGCATAGGAAGCAAGATCTGTGAGAGAATGGTGATGTTAGCAGAGGAAATGAAACCTTATTGTTTAGGTTTGTTATTTGCAGTTGGAATAAATTAGGCTTTGAACTGCTTATCTTATCTTAGGGGGCAGCGGTGGCCTACCTAGGGGCTTTGGAGTTTTCAGGATTGCTAAGATTTACAGGGGCCCTTGGACTTTGCCTCAACTTCCTTATCAGGAGGAGACTGTCCCAGAAGCCTGCCAGACTCAGCAAAACCCTACTTCCTCCATGCCCCATTAGCAGAGTACCACAACAAACAGGTTGCAATAATTATCTTGAGCATTCTGTGAAATGCTGCTGATGCTCATGGGAGGTTGTACATGTGTCTTTGTGCCTGGTTATGGATTATCCAAGTCATGATGAGTTTTGTTTTTTATTCCACCACTTTTAATGAGTGCATTGATTATATCGCTGTGATCCAAAGAGCAGGTTAGCACTTTATAAATTAAATACAAAATGAGAAAATGGGTTTAATTATTATATTTGATTTTTAAGTAAAGTGTGGTATTTATGGTGAAAATCATAAAAGGATTTTTAATGGAACAAAAGCTAAGAGGCAAAAACCAAATAACTCTTCCCTGGGGATTTGGCTGGAGCTACAGAGCTGTTCACTTTCTTCTTTAAGAATTGCAGGCAGTATTTGAGTACCCATAGCTCAGCTGGAAGTGATGTGTATCCCATAGAAACCACACTATGAATTTTGAGTTTCACCCTTCCTCCTGAAGCAGAATGCTGTCCTCTGATGTTGCATCGAGGCAATCACGAGGATTAACAACCAGTGCCCCATGGTGTGATGTGTCCCTGGGCTATGTATTCCAGAGCATAGTTGAGTTGAAAGCATTTTTTGACCCAGAGTTTTTATTAGGGCAAATCTCATCTTAAATTGAAAGGCATCTTTGTAGTATGGTTGTTTTCACTAACTATGGAAGAAGAAAATGTGGTAAACTCTCCGATGATTTTCACTCTCATGTCCTTGATCAAAAAGCCCATGTGCTCCTCTCTCTCAGCTCTTTTCGGATACTTGGCACATGGCCAATGATATTGACTCAAAGGGTTGAACTTCTGCCTTCCCCTCCCTACTACTTCTGCTTATGACATCTTCTCCACTATACAATCTCATTAGGATTAACCAAGGCTGCTTCCAGATGTGACAAATAAAGAGATTCTCCTGCTGAATTGATCTGCTTTTTTTCTGTGCCTTTCCAAGCTGTCTTTTTGGAAATCTCTTTCCAAATGTGTTTATGATGCTGATTAACAGTTCCTCCACCACAATACCAATGAACATAAGGATTAACTGATTTATAATTGTATTTCACTTCTCCCAGAGCATCAGGAGTGATTAATGTACCACACACAGCTGTCTTGCAAACTCTGTATTTCATTGTTAGAAGCCTCTTTGGCTCAATCTCCTGTGCCTGCATAACTGTAAGGTTCTATTAGGTGCAGAAACCTACTTGTAACTGTAGAAAACAGAAGTTTGGAAATCCGAGTGGGGGAGGGGTGTGAGGAATCCATAAAATTGTGGAAACATCTTAAACTTCAAAGGAAGAGAAATACCTAACCAGCTAAGCTTCTGGCGCTTTCTTTATATCAATTGAAGTGTTTAATGTTTCTGATCTACAGTTTTTCTATGTGCAAAATGAAGGAATCACTGCCTTATGGAGTTGTTATATGATCCTTTGACAATTTAATTAGAATAAGCCTGTGTCTCAGATAAATCACTGTTTCTGTCTTCATCCTCAGCCCTTTGCTTTGGAGACTGGACACCTAACAATCCATGCTAAGACCCTGGCAAGAACTATACCAATACCTTCTGAGGCTGGGTCACTGAAGCTCTGAAATGAGAGCCCTCACTGAAATGAGAGCTGCAAGGTATGGTAGCAGCTCTTGGAAACACGTCTCCATTGGAACAGGCAGATGGTGTACTTTTTCTACATAGACTTTAGGTCAGAGAGATTTGATGGTGCTTGGGGGAAGACTTGTTTCAGTAGCCACTTCTACATTTCTATGAAAATGTCTGAAGTACTAATTATGAGTTGTTATGTATTCTGAGCTATGGTAAATGGATGTGTGGTGGGGAGGGGCTGGTCTTCAGGGTGTTATTTCACCTTTGTCTGCTTCTAATTGAACATTCTCCGACATCCACAGCTGTCTTGAGGAACTCTTTCCACTTCATAAGAGCTTTTCTATCCTGGACAAACATCCCACATATCTGGGGGACAACCAAGCAAGTTTCCTAATGTGCTTGTTTATCTGACATTTCTCACCTGTCCTAACTCATTGATGCTTCAGGTCAATCCAATTTCCTAGAGCAGGAAACTGTTGTGAAAATTAAAGGACTATGGTCTTGCTTTTATATCTAGAGTAAACTGTAAGAGGTTGGCCAGTGTCTACCAACATGTAGACTGAGAACAGAACATGAGGAAAATTCAGCGAAGCAAAGAGAAATCAAGGAAAGTTGTGGATAAAAAGTACACTTGGGACCTTGAGGGTTCAAATGTCTTACTACAGTTGACAGTGTGTTTAGACCATGCCATGCATATCTGGGCATATAATAACGTCCATTATTGTCCCTACCTTGCCTTATCTAGTCCCAGCTGATGCTTATTAATTGTTGCAAAGAGAAGAAGTCTTCCTCATAGACATTTGTGTCTATGTGACTGATGTTAATTTGTGCATCTGAAGTGGGATCCCTGAGACTTGAATCATAAAGAAACAGAGAGGTTCTCTCCTTGGGGGATCTGTCAACAGGTAACAAATATGATCACCAAATCCTGAGGGCTCTCGTTTTTTCCCCCAATGACATGTGGGGAGAATAATGTCAGAGATAGTTCAAATTCCTGATTTTTTGAAGACAGAAACATAGGGTCTCTATGGAATATAAATTGGGGAAAGGAATGGAAAGGGAGTGGAAGACAAGTTGAGTGTAGTATGGCATGCAAATAAGGTTTCATTTATGCAAAAGAAGAGGCCCCAAAAGAACAGTATTTAAGCAGTCAAAAATATCCAGAGATACTTCTCCAGAGAAATGGCAGTAGAAACTGAGAAGAATCAACACTTATCAAAGCAAAACACAAGAGGCTTCCCAGAGCTCAAACTCTAAAGTAGGCTTCTCACTTGCTTTCCTAGGCTCAGGGGAGAATCACAAGAGAAGGTGGACAGAATGGGTGAGAAGGCATACTGTGAGGTATCATTCTCCCCCTAACCCCGAGGAACTGACTGGGACTACCATTCATGAAACCGCAGTGACTACCACCCTGTAAAAATCCTCAGGGGAATGGAGTAGAGGAGAGGGAACACAATAATAGAACCTCAGGACATATGACTAATTATAATATATTCACATATTAAGGTTCCCAATAAAAATTTTTAAGTGACCAATGAGAAGATAGATTGGGTATCACTCACATTTTGAAGATATCAAAGTAATGTTCTTTGTTTCTATAAATATCACAGAAACCTTCCAGAAAATTCTGTCACTTTAAATAAGAATGGAAATAAAGTCATTCTAGGCAGTTTGCCAAATGATGCTACTCTGTCTCAAAGTGCTGGGTGTTGATTCCTAAAATGATTATACACATGATCAATTGCTTTCAGATTGCAAATTTGGTGAATATTATGGGCTATGTCCTGAAAACAATGCATTAAAAGTAAAAGAAAAAAATCTATCAGGGTTATAAGAGATCACTGTAATGTTACTTTTGGATGAAACCAAATGAAGCTTCTTATCCATAAATGAAAGAAGAAACTATTGACACATATAATGGTTTTTATTATCTTCAGTTATTGCCAGGATCAGGGAAAGAAGAGTTCATCTAATTTATATTATATAGAGATATTATATAAGTATATATGTATGTATATACATGTACACTTTACATACATACATACATAGAGTAGATTTTTTTTTCCCAACAGAGGTGGGGAACCTTCTGGCACAATTTCATCTGTTTAGAACTGTGCTTCAGTCTGGATGATAACAATTACACCTCCTATAAATTCTAAGCTATCCACTTTGGACAGAAACCAGTTTGGGAGAATAAAATCACAGGAATTTGAACAATATTTCTCCCTGCCATAGTTTTGCTGAGGACAGAAATGAGGTGAGTAAGACTCTGGGATTCACATGAATAAGAGAAGATTCTGTGTCCACAGTGGCCTCTACAAGCTGACACCTGCCACTCATTCTTTCTGCTCCTGCATTTGCTGTTCTCTCTCCATGCTTATGACTTTGTCCTTTCCCTTAGTCCCTTAACATCTAATTTTATTTAATTCTATATTATTTTTTTAATTTAATATTTATTGTCCATAATGAGTTACATTATTTAGTGGGCAAACCATGCATTGTTATCCCGACTTCCCCAATTACCCCCCTCCCCGTCCCTGATCAGTTGTATATCCTCCTTCGTGGGCTGTCTGTGTTAGTCCTTGTGGCAAGGGATCCTGTATATCTTAGTATTCATTCTGGTCTTCCTGGCCCAAGTGAGTTGTTACTGATGGGTCTATATTATTTTTAACATTTCTTTTCTTTCCATTTCTGTAAGGCTTCCTGTGTTTTAAGTTTTCCATTTCAGGGACCAAGGAGATAGCATAGTTAGTAAAGTGTTTGCCTCCTAAGTGTGAGGAACCCAGTTTGATCCCTAGGATCCTTGTAAATCTCAGGTATAGTGGCCCGCACCTGCAATCCCAGCACAAGACAAGTAGGTCCCTGGGGCTCACTCACCAGCAAGTCTTGCCTAACTGGTGAAATACAGACAAGTTAAATTCCCTATCTGAAGAGCTAAAATGGACTACGTTCCTGAGGATGGCACCTGAGCTGACCCTATGGCCTCCACACCTATTTGTCTGCACACACATGAAAATGCATTTGCACAAGCATACACACATATACATGTTTAAAATTAAAAAACAAACAAACAAACAAACTTTCAGTTTTAAAGCCTGCCCAGCCCAACCAGGGAACCAACTGTAAAGCACCAGTTAGCTCCGTAGGCTTCATTCATGCAGGCCCACCACAGATGGTAGAAGTTTGCTCCCCAAGTGAGCTCATGATCAGCCCCATCCTTCCCCCAATCCTGACCCAGCAGGAGCTGGGAGAACCAGGCCTAGCAAGCTTTTGGTCCTCCCTGTGTCCTCCTGTGTAGCCACCGTTGCTACATTCTCACCAAGACAAGGAACTATCTTCAGATGGGCAAACCAGCCCTGTATAAGTAACACAAGAAACCAATACAAGATTTCCTTCACCAGGTATGCCTAGTCTCATAGGTGAAGTCTCTAGCTGGGAATACTTAGAAGAAACTCCATACAAAGCATTCCAGAGCATGACTATGATAATTATATACAACAAACTTAAAGAGGACATGAGCAAACACTTGAATGAAATACAAGATAATCAGTTAAAAGAACTGTTGTAAAAACACCAGACCAAAAGAAGATGAAGGCTGGCCTTGAACTCACAGCAATCCTCCTATCCTGGCCACCCAAGTGCTGGGACAAAAGGAGACACCACCATGCTCAGTATTTCAAGTATTTAAAGACCACAGGTGCTAACCCAAACTACTATTCATGACAAACTTATTACTCATAAAAGCCCAAAAACAATGCAGGTCATTGACAAAGTGCTTGGTTACCTACCAGAAGGAGTAGGTAAGACTCAATTCCTGAAGACACCATAGGTTTCTGTTACAGGACACTGAAAAAATCAAGCTTGATCTGAGATGTAAGACATCTCCCTGTAAGATAGCTGCTATGTGAGCTTCTGGGGGAGAAAAGTCATCTACATTCTGAAAAAAAAAAAAACAGTGTCTATAGGCTAAAAAATCATCCAGTGAGGCAAGATGTATCCATAGGTGCAATAGTGGCACATATGTTATGGGGGTAATCAATTGCCCTCTGATTGGATATGAGTCCTGTTCAGTTGGAATTATGTCTGGTATAGAAAACCAAGTCAGAAGCCTATGGCTTGCAAGGTCATGGACCCTTGGGGAAAGCCTCTACTCTTCTGTGGGTAACTGGAGATATTTGTACCCATCAAAAAGCCTTCTAAGTGTGTGTTTAAGTCCTTTGATAAATACTCTTTTCATTTTTGGTATGTGAAACTTCTTTTTAAATATGGGAGAAAATACCAGAGAGACTCAAGTTTCATGAAAACGACAAGAAGAAAAAGTTTAAGGCTTAGCGCTGGATGACTCATCATTGTCACCCTCACCAGGGTTCAGCGAACATGGCAGAGGATATCTTGGAAAGAATTTGAATGTTCCTGTCACTGCTGGCCAGGGACTGTCTTTATGGTGATGGCAGTAGACACTGAGGAAACTCAAACTCATCAAAGTCGAAAATATGAATGAGTCAAAAGCACAACACTAATGTAGATTCCTATGATGTCTTTCAAGGCTCAGAGAACATTACAGAAGAGAAAGTGCAGAGATGTAAGAGCCAAAAGATAGGGCTGAAGAGATGACTTAGCGGTTAAGACATTTGCCTGCTATCCAGAAGGACCCTAGTTCAATTTCTCAGTGCCCATCAAAGTCAGATACACAAGAGGGCACATGTGTCTGGAGTTCATTTACATTGGCTGGAGGCCCTGGCATGCCCATTCCATTCTCTCTCTCTCTCTCTCTCTCTCTCTCTCTCTCTCTCTCTCTCTCTCTCTCTCTCTCTCTCTCATAAATAAAATATTTTTTAAAAGAGCCAAAAGGTGGAAACGCTATTAGAAAAACCGGAGCCCCAGGTCTGACAAGGATCCAACAACAGGGTACAGATACTCATTTGTCTAGAGATTTATACTTCAAAAGTTTGATTTATGACTCATCTGTATAGCAACTAAATAACCACTGCATTGTAAAGAAACTCAGAGAACCTGTAATAAAGGAAAAACTATCTCCTCTACGAATTAATCTGAAAATTCCTATCCAATAAATTCTTTAGTTTCTAACATTCCCTGGTTCTAATGTACTATAGCTACTGAATATGTCTTAAACTCTTTTCTTGAACTATAAGCTATTAAAAATTAATTACTCTAAAAAAGAGCCAAAGGTACTTAGGTGTTCTTGGGGGAACAGTCCTATGGCTATGAAATGACTAGTACATTCATGATCCCCAGTGGTTACTGATCTTACAGGCATGAAACCAGGTGAGCATGATTCTGAGCACATAAACATTTCACATGGAGGATCTAGGAATAAAAATGTAATGAGGAAACAGAGGAAGGACTACCTTGAAAGAGTATCTTCAGGGATCTTCAGGGAATCATCTATTAGTTTTCTATAAAAAAGCCAAGTCATTATAGAAATAAAGCCCACCATTAAAACAATTACTGAATTTAAGAAAAGGTTTATTCCCATTCAAATTAAAGCAAGGGTTACTAGCATTATGATTTGGACTCAACATTTCCAAATCTCATAAAGACAATCACCAAGTGATTGAAGTGGCTTTTGTACTTCCATGAAGTTCAACTTTACAATGTCTCCCATATGCATCTATACATAAATCTGATTTCCCTTTTCCAAATAAAAGAGGTATGGTCATAGGATGGGACATAGGACAGGACATAGGACTTTGGAACTTTACAAATTTTGGCTTAAGATGCAATTCAGTTACCTGATCACAGTAGTTTTCCTTTAAATAAATTACTAAATTCCATTTTGTATCAGGCATGTAGGGTAAGAATAACGTCACTTCACAGTATGGATTGAAGAACATGTACTATGTGATATGATGAACACTAAGCCAATTTCTATAAACATTACAATATATTTAATATATGATAGTTGTTAATAATTAGTAATTATATTGCTATTATCCAGGTTCACTTGGTACTTCATTAATTTTTAAAATTTGAAGCCTGGTTGCTCCACCTGCAAAAGAGGTGTTCTTATGACTGAAATATGGAGTAGACCACTTTTGATCCTTTAATTTTTTTTCAGGAGACAAAATAGTTTTCTTATTTTAAAATAATTTAATCTCTTGAATGCCATGGTATTCTATGTACTTTAATGCACTACTTAACCTCCAATGGGCTCCTCTGTGCTATCCTGAATACACTCCCAACACCACTCCACTCAAGTTTACACAGCCACGATGCTTGCTGCTGCCTCGGAGATGACTCAAGAGCTTCACTGTACCTAGCCTGCTACTTTCATATGATTTTTAATCACCAGTAGTCTGTAATAGAAGGGAAGGTAAACAGCAAGATACTTCCCTAGAACTTGGATAAGCATAAGATTGAGCCAAAATGAGTTTCATGTATGTGTAGACATATATGTGTTTGTGTGTGACTTGGTTAATATCTGTTCTACACCCTTAATCATAACAGATCCAATTCCTTTACCTCCTTGTACCTCCAGAGAATTTGGCCCTGGCCCAAAGACAGGTTTTGACACATATTTACTGAAGGATTGAATAACCCTGTGAGGATTTAGGCAGTGCACAAGAGAGGCTCTTATTCCACTCTGGGGATTTTGCTAGGAGTGACTGAATTTTCATGTATTCTATGTTTACTGCATACTGTAATTTGGGGGAATTTTGGGAAGGAAAATATCAGGACTGACTTTGGGTCCTAACAACTTGAATGACCAGAATACAAAGAGGCTGGGATCTCTTTGTAACCAGACTTCTGGGGGCATGGGCTCTCCAACTACTAAAATCATCACCTTAATTAGTAATAGAAAATATTGACCATAACAAAAATCACCTGGTGGTCCCCTCCCAGTATTACAGAAAGATACTGATTTGTCAGTAAGGATCCAACATCCTCTTAAGAAAACAAAGAGAAAGTCAGGCTCACCTTAGGGAATATGCTTTAAAGGGGCATTACCATTGATTGAAATCACATATGAGTATATGCAGTACAGTTCCAGAACATCCTATGGAATTAGAAGACATTAATCTTCCTTGCATTCCTTCCAGCAAAGTTAAGAAAATATTTGGGTTTCATTTAACTCAATATCCTTAACTGAGTTGGTTTTTTTAATTTGGTAGCTAGGAACTTTTATATTCTTTCTATAGAATCACAGACCACTGTGCTAGAAAGACTTCAGAGAACATCTGGGACAATTGATTCCTTTTACTATAAAAAATAGATGCCTAGAGGGGTTAAGTGATTTTCAAAAGTCACATGTTGGCTTCTTTGATTTAGAAGTAAACATATATGTTAATTTATCTATACTTGGTGAAAACGAGAGAGAGAGAGAGAGAGAGAGAAGAGAGAAGAGAGACAGCTGAGACCTTGGGGCTATACCAGTAGATACTACGGTTTATAGATTGGATGGTTGATCTCTACAACAGTGCTTACATGAGTCACAAAGGTCATCCCAAGGATTTAGGCAGTATAGCAACCAGTCATACAAACCAATCTTACTGATGTCTGTCAAGATAATGAATAGATGACCAGTGATACTGTCTACAGAATGGGCTCCTCCTAAGTCCTGGATAATGTACTAGAAACCTTAGACACAATAGTTCACTTAAAATGTATGTTAGTGACTATTATTACATGTGGTCTAGATTACTACTAGGTTATACAAATAAGAAAACAGGCTCACTGGAAACTGTAAGGCTGTCAAGCTTTTAGTAGTGTCAAAGGTAATTGTAGTTACTTTATGTTGGTGGGCCAAAACACTTGACCAAAATCAGCTGGTGAGGAAACGGTTTATTTTGGCTTACAGATTAGAGAGGAAATCTCATCCAGGCAGAAAAGGGATGGTAAAGCAGAGGCTGGATATCACATCCTACCACAGCAGCTGGCTGGAAGCAGCAAGAGTGAACACAGCTCAAGCAAAGGGGAGCTAGGTATAACACCCCTAAGTCCACCCCCAGCAACACACCTCCTACAGCAAGGCTTAGCATGCCAAGTTCCCACTAGCTGCGGACAAATATTCAAAATAAAAGAGTCTATGGGGACATCTGATTTCAACAGCCACAGCAGTCTAACCCAAATTCTTCTGAATATGACCTTTCTGTACCCTGTCTGCTATTATTATCATTATGATTGTAAATACTACTGCAGCTGCTACTACTACTTCTACTGCCACTATTACTGCAGTTATACATGAAAAAAAGGCTGGGGAATTTAGCATTGAGAATATATAATTCTTTCATAATACATAATTTAATCATATTGAATATTTTCGGGTGATAAACTTCTCAGTGCCTCTTCCAATATATGCTGATGTAAGCCCTAAGATTCCTTTTGAACCAACTGAGCAGTTTAGCGTGAAGACAGACCACTCTCTGATGCACCTGGTAGGAGGCAGTGCTCCTGGAGAGCAACTCCTTCTCATCAGATACTATTAGATTATTTAGTTGTGAGGAATAAAAGAAGACAAGCAGAAAAGAAAATTAATCTCCAGGACTTGGAGGATTGCTCAGCAGTTAAGGGCACTTGCTTGCAAAGCCTGCTAGGTCTGGATTTAATTCCTCAGTACCAACATAAGAAACATGTGTCTAGAGTTCATTTGCAGTGGCAAAATGCCCTGGTGTGCCCATTCTTTCTGTTTCTCTTTATCTCTCTCCCTCTCTTCCTCCTTCCCTTGCCTATAAATCAATAAAATACAAAACCAAAATTAACTCCAGTGTTCTGTCCACTCTAGCAAAGAGTCATTACCACTTTCACCAAACTTGCTGATTTATTTTGTTTTTTCCCATAAAACATATATTAAGGATGTCTTTTGGGAAAAATAACAGGTGGGGGATTTAGGGTACAAATGAAAGGTTCTCTGTTCTTTCATTAGCTGCTGACATTGGCCCTGGGGTAACAGACAAGTCACCAAATAGTTGTAACACAGGGATATGGGTAACTAGACAGAAATCCTTTGGTCCAAAAGCCCATGGTGTACAAATGGGGCATTAGGAAATTCTATCTCTAAGGACCTGCAGGAGGAGCTGAGGGTGGGTACCTCTCCCCATAGCGCCTGATGATTGAAACCTCTGTGTTGCCCTTGCAGATCCTGGTCATAAATCAGGCTGGATCCACTGTGTGGCTTTCTGTGTCTGTCCTTGACGAAAAGTGTCATACAGCTGCTCAGGGATGAGGGTAATGGTTTATGACTTCAGCACCTGAAGTCCTATCACACTTGAGTTCCCCGGGGGATGGTGATCATACAGAACGAATATTGCTTCGCTGGTGATAATGTCACGCTGCCACGCTGAGTTACACGGATTGCCTGATTCCTGCAGCTAAAAAACTCCTGGCTGATTAATCCCTGTGGCATGTAAATAGAGCTGGTGTCAAGGAGATCATAAATGAGAAAAGGGATGCTTGTATGGGGACATTAGTGAGGAATGGAGAGCCACCCTCACCTCTCCCATTCCTCAGTCAGCCCCTGACAACATCACTATCCAGGTGAGAGGAGGTGCATCACTCTGCAGGATTCTGGAAGGCTTCCAGACTCTTTCCTCTCCCCAAATCCCAGTCCTACTTAAATGGTGACTATTTTCCACATCAAGTCACCAGACTTTCTCCTGCTTTTCATGCCTTTAGGGAGGAGTTGTAGACACAACTAAGTATAGGAGAACCCTATAATTGAGCAGTTCAGCCACCAAGTAGATATATTGGGGTATGATTTATTAATATTGTTTTGAAAACCTCGCAAGAGTTGCTTTAAGATATGCTCTCTCATTTGACTTATAGAAATTTAGTTCTATGTAAAAGCCAGATTTCAAGTTTGCTGACACTCAGTTCTTTAATTGGATTATACCCAGACATGTCTAAGTGAACCCATCCATGTCAATTACCTTTTAAGTATGATAATTTTACTGCCTATCAAAAAGATTGTGGTAAAGCTCACACTTGGCTTGGCCTCCTGTTGTCACATTTGTTTCTCCCTTCAGTTTCCTGGCCCGACTCTTCACATCCTCACTCCTATGCCTGCTCAGTTACTCTTCTATTTCCCTCTGTTCCTATCCTGTGTCCTCCTCTCTCCTAGTCCATTAAATCCCTATCTTTTTTCTCTCTCTTTTCATTTGATCTCTGTCTCTCAGAGGTAACACTTGGTACACAATGCATCAAGGTATCCCTTCCAAATACGTCTACTGTTTTTCTACTCTCCCTGATTTTTTTTTTTTCTCACTTAAGAAATTCAGGTTAAGTAACACTTTAGGTCCATTTGGTTATACTTCAACTTTCAGATTCATTCCAGCGTGTGACAGAAATTTAACTCAAATTTGTTTCACATTCTGTGTCGGTTTGAAGTTGTCTCTTCCCACGATGCTCAAGATTGCCTGTGGGTGTGGGTTGTTTCTTTCCTGTAGCAGATGGTGGGTTTTTAGGTTGGCAACCACAAGGACCTGGTGGGAGAGACAAGAGTTGTTTGAGGGATTCTGTAACTCTAGAGGCTGACATTCACTTGACCTTATTCAGCCATTCCAAGGCTTATCTCTTCATGCCAGGATTATGTCAGCAATCCCTTCCCTGGCCCTCCCCTTTGAGTGCTCTTGCTCCCTCTTCACATGCACCTTTCTGAAGGGCTCCTTTTATCCCATCAAAGACTGCAGTGGATTTCTCCTGCCTGTGGAGTTCAGTTCCAGCTCCTCATTCTGACATCTGTGCTTTCTGTGAATTAACCTTCATCCGACTATCTGAATTTATCTCCTAAAACTTGTGCCACAAGTTTTAGATTCCCCTTGGAATGCCCTTCAGACACAGAAATTGACCATTTTTGTATTCCTTAATCATCTGATATTGTTTTGCGTATCTGATTGTTTTCATTTAATCTATATACAAATGCATAAATGTCACGACTCTTTTTTACCTAACTCCCGAGTTATTTCAAGCTTACACAGTGATTTCTGTCATCTGATTTAAGACAAGGGCCCCTGAATGTTCCTGTGTTGTAGGTATTCCTTTAATAATCAATATTCTGCTCATTCTTGCTTTTGATAACTTCTTTTTCTATGATAGTAGGTTTCAGTGTCTAGCTCTTAGTCACTATTTTCAGTTGAACAACCACAAATTTATTTATTTATTTGTTTATTTATTTATTGGAGACTATTTGATGGCCTTTTTTAAGGGGAAGGCTTTCATGTTTTCAGTAAATTTAATTTCTTTGGAAGCTTCATGTATGTCTCCATTGACTTTTCATGGGTTATCAGTCTTGCTGTGGTGACTGGTCTCCTGTTTGTTTCATCACATTCTCATAGGTTTCATTTGGGCCCTGTGTGAAGGCTAGGTGTGGTTTGTCTCCTGCCAGGATGTCAGCCATCATTGAGTTGCTTTTGAGATTTTGTTTTTTGTCTCCTTGCACAATGTCTGACAAGATTATTAGATATTATACTATTAGTGGCACCCTGTGCTCCACATCAGGTAACTTTTTGGGTAAGTATTAGACTTCAGAATTCCCCACTGCTGCGACAACTCACTTTCAGCTATTGAAATGGGTGATGGGCACTTAGATGCTGATTCCACTGTATCTTTCAAACATTGACATGAGAAATCACCCATAAATCTTTTCAAATAGAAGACTATGATTAGGGAAAGCCAGAGCTTGGAATCCCGAGGTTTTGAAAACTTTCAGGTAGCATCTGTGATGGTATGCATTGAATGTCAATTTGACAGGAACTAGATTCATCTCTGAGGGATTATGTCAATTAAATTAGCCTTTGTGTATATCTGTGAGAGATTATCTTGATTAGGCTAATTAAGGTGGGAAGACACAGTTTAACTGCAGGTAGAACTTTTTAAATTTCTTTATTATGAATAAATATATACATTTTATGAGCAAATCTTGTGAATGTGTCCCCGTTTCCCTCCTCTCTGTCCCCAATCCACTAAGGTCCTTCCTTTGTGCACATATGGATCTGTCCATAGGGTAGGGGGTTATGAACTGCACCAGAAGTAGCCAGTTTTTTGTTTTCTCTCTCTCTCTCTCTCTCTCTCTCTCTCTCTCTCTCTCTCTCTCTCTCTCTCTCTCCCCCTTGTGTATTATTGCTGAGGGGGGCAATGTCTCTGGATATTCTCTCACCATGGCTTATACATTCTTTCCATCGCCTCTTCTGCTCAGTACCCTGAGTATAGTGGGTGAATTTTCAGTCTGTTTTGTTGTTCAGATCTTAAGTATCTCTGGACCTTTGCTGTGGGTTGTGTTGGGAATCATTAGTGTTTGTCTCCATTGACCTTTCATGGGTTATCAGACTTGCTGTGGTGATAGGTCTCCTGATTGTCTCATCACATTCTCATAGGTTTCATTTGGACCCTGTGTGAAGGCTAGGTGTGGTTTGTCTCCTACCAGGATGTCAGCCATCATTCAATGTCTTGTTTGTGGAATTGAGTTGTCCCAGCTCTTTCACTGCCTTCTGAAAAATTCAAACAAAATCTCTATCAGAGAGTGAGATCAATATAGGTTAAATGAGACAACATCATTATTTTGGCTAGCTCCTAATGGGTGTAGCCTCTGGTAGTGGGAATTTCCCCTAAGAGCCTGAGTTCTTCTTCCCCATAGGATTATACCAGGGATCCCAGTTCCAGTTAAGGGTTCCTTGTCAGTAAGCAGATCTCTTAGCCAATCAGTAAACCATTGATTACCCTCCTCGGTTTAGTGCCACTGTTACACAGATGAGCATTTCTTGACTTGCTGGTCTCTTCCATAAAACCGTGTGTTCAGCATTCTTGTGACAACTGTCTATATTGTATATCAGTGGTCTCTGCTTTCTCCAAATATCATTGACCAATTTCCCCTGGCAGCTCATGGAAAACCTCCCAGTGCTACATATGCTGTCATCTGGGAGCTGGTTACCATTCTGGATCTAGCAGGGTCTCCTGATGTTTTTTTTGATAACACTCTGTGATTTCTTCAGCAATAGGGTGTTACCTGGGACGGGTATTCAAGAGCTCTGACAGAAGTCTGTCACATTTTGGGGACCTCATGAGTCTCTTTGATCAACAGCTCAGTGTGGGAAGGAACCAATAACTGGGACAGGGAGATGCAGGCCTGAGCAATTATTCTTGAGGTGAGGCTTCCTCCCATTCTATTCATGACCCCTGGTACCAGGTAGTGCCCTCAGCTTCCTCAGTAGCTTACTGTATAAAAGCTAGTGTTTCATGGTGTCAATTCCTTTTAGTTTAATATATGAAACCCCCACCCTCTCAGTACCCTTTATCCTTCCATTTCCCCCAATTCTTTCCATTCCCTTTACATTATCTCCATTCACGGACAGATTTTCAGTTTTACATGGTTAGGAACTACATATGAGGGAGAATATATGGCATTTGGCTCTCTGCTCCTGTGTATGGTCACTAAGAATGATCTGCTCCAAGTCCATCCATTTTTCTGTAAATTTTATTATGTCATTTTTCCTTTCGGCTGCATAGAATTCCTTAGTGTATATGTGCCACAATTTTGATATCCATTCATCCAGTGATGGGCATTTGGGTTGATTCCATTTCCTTGCTATTATGAATTGGGCTGCTATAAACATGGTGGAGCAAATGTCTCTGTACTTCGGTGAGGAAACTTGGGGGTACATGCCCAGTAGAGGGATAGCTGGGTCTGCTGGTAGCTCTATATCCATCCTATTCAGGAGACTCCACAGTTCTTTCCATAGTGGTTGTACAAGTTTGCATTCCCACCAGCAGTGAATGAGGGTCCCTTTTCCATGACATCCTCACCAGCATTTATTGTTGGTAGATTTTTTTTAATGAGTGCCATTCTGACTGGAATAAGGTGGAATCTCCTTGTTGTTTTGATTTACATTTCTCTGATGGTTAATGACATTGAACATTTTCTCAAATGGGAGTTGGCCATTTGTATTTCTTCCTCTGTGAATTTCCTGTTGAGTTCAGTTCCCCATTTTTGTGAAAGGGCTGTTCGATAATTTTTTAAAATTTAATTTGTTGAGTTCTTTGTACATTCTAGATATTAGACATCTATCTGTATTGTAATTGGCAAAGATTAACTCCCAGTTTGATGGTGGTCTATTGGCTTTGAGTATTGTATGCTTGGTCTGTATAGAAGCTTTTTAGCTTGATGAAATCCCATTGGTTAAGTGATTGTTGCAATTCCTGGGCTATCAGAAGTTTGTTCAGGAAGTTTTTCCCTTATCCTATCTTATAAAGGGTTTCCTCAATTTTTTTCTTCCAGGGTTTTCAGAGTGTCAGGTCTTACATTGAGGTATTTGATCCATTTGGAGTTGATTTGGGGGCATGATGAGAGGAGAGGGTCTAGTTTCATTTTCTTGCAAGTATTTATCCAATTTGTCCAGCACCATTTGTTAAATATGCTAGCTTTACACCAGTTAACATTGTTGGCATCTTTGTTGAATATGAAGTAACTATAGTTGCTCAAGCTTAAGGCAGGGTCTTCAATTCTGTTCCACTGGTCTATATGTCAAAAATTTCAAATAAAATCCTTATAAACTGAATTGAACAACATATTAAAATTATTATCCACCTTGACCAGGTAAGCTTCTTCCCAGGGATGCAGGGTAGGTTCAACATATGGAAATCAGTCAACCTAATCTACCTATAACCTGTTAATAAACTTAACCACAAAAACCACATGGTCATCTTAATTGATACAGAGAAAGCCTTTGACAAAATCCAATACCACTTCATGATCAAAACACTTGAAAGACTTGGAATAGAGGGCCTATACCTCAATATAATTCAGGCCATATACAAAACTGCTAAAGCCCAAATAATACTCAATGGGGAAAGACTCAAGTAGTTCCCACTAAATTCAGGAACAAG
Organism: Zapus hudsonius; assembly: GCA_004024765.1. Lineage (NCBI taxonomy): Eukaryota > Metazoa > Chordata > Mammalia > Rodentia > Dipodidae > Zapus > Zapus hudsonius. Next base: position 26,427 of record PVHP010015271.1, read on the forward strand.
ACAAGGGTGTTCACTTTCACCATTGCTCTTCAACATAGTCCTTAAAGTTCTAGCCAATGAAATAAGACAGGAGAAAGACATAAAAGGGATACAAATTGGAAAGGAAGAAGTAAAACTATTCCTTTTTGAATATGACAAGTTCCTATACATAACAGACTGGAAGAATAGTGTCAATGAACTCCTGAAGGTGATAAATTCCTTCAGCAAAGTGGCAGGATACAAAATTAACACACAAAAAAAATCAGTAGCCTTCCTTTATGTGAATGACATATATACAGAAAAACAATCAGTGAAACAGTCCCATTTTCAATAGCCACAAATAAAGTCAAATACCTTGGAATAACACTAACCACTAACTGTCTATGGCCATACCTGAAGGCACTGGATCTCATCGGAATAACACTAACCAAGGAGGTGAACGACTTATATAATGAAAATATAAAAACACTCACTCTAGAAGGAAATTGAGGATGATGTGAGAAGATGGAAAGATCTCCCATGCTCCTGGATTGGTAGAATTAATATCGTGAAAATGGAAATACTTCCAAAAGCTGTATACAGAGTTAATGCAATACCAAAAAATGTCAGCTTCTTTCTTTGCATACATAGAAAAAATAATATCCAAATTTATTTGGAATGGCAAAAGGTTTCGGATATCCAAAGCCAACCTTAGTAAAAGAAGCACCTGAGGCGGTATCACCATATTTGACCTAAAGATATACTATAAAGCCATCATAACAAAAACAGCATGGTACTGCAGGCAGGTCTTTTAACTGACAGGATTCCATGAACAAAAAGGAGGGAGTTGACTGAGCAGGAGCCAGAATCACTCTGCTCCCTCCCTGAGCTGAATGTGATCAGCTGCTCACTCCCACTCTTGCTTCAGTGTTTTCCCCACCAAGGTGGACTGTCACCTGGAACTATCATCAGAAATAAACTCTTCCTCCCTGAACCTGGTTTTTATCAGATTTTTTTTTTGGCCAAGTAACAACAAGCTTACTAATACACTGAATCCTCCAAGCACATGTTTGAAAGCTTTAAGAAGCATGGTGTTGTAATTTTCTCTTTTCATTTTTACACAGTTACAATTTCCAAAGTAACAAAACAGATTCCTTCCATTCTTACCTCTATGCTCAGGCTCCATGGCCTTCTTGAAAGGTTTTGTTTGTTTGTTTGTGTGTTTTTGTTTTATTTCCCTTTTGTCAAAACTGAATGAATGTATATGTAGGTCGTTTTGACATTGTTGCTTTCTTTTCTGTTGTAGTTATCTGCTCTGTTGGGGAAAAAAAACAAACAATAGGGCTATTGGGAAGAAAGGATTTATTTTGGATTATAGCCTTAAGAGAAGTGTCATGGTGGCAAGGGAAAACACGAGTATGAGCAGAGGCTTGGGGCCACTTCTTGCCACAGCAGGTGACAAATAGCAAGAGAATGAGCTGATTTCTGGCCTTGGAAAACTGGCTATAACACTCCGAAGCCTGACCCCAGAAATATACCTCCTTCAACAAGGTTTCAGCTCCCAAACCGCCATCAGCTAGGGATCTAATATTGAAAACTCACAAATTTATTGGAGGTATCTAATTCTAAACATCAGCTTTTGTTTACATTTAATCTTTGCTGGACTTTCTAGACTATACTATATATTGATATATTAAATATAAAATATCTTAAATTGTTATTTTGAATTTCTGTATTATCTTTCAGGGACTAAAAAAATTCTCATGTCACAAGTCTCATTTTTTTTTTTTTTGAGATCCATATATACTCTAGCACATGTTTATGGGGTTAGTTTTGACTTGAGGGGAAAAAAAAAGAGAGGTAGATATGTCCTAAATTCTGATGCTAAAATAAAATGTAACTGATTTAAAATACCAGAGAGGTTGCTTGGGGACAGAAAATAGCAGGGAATGAAAGAAAAGGTCTTAGTAGGCCTGGAGAGAAGGCATTTGGCCATTTTTGTTTGATGTAGGAAAATCAACATTTTCTGGGAACCATTACTGAGGATGAATGAGCACAGTACAGGGTATCAGGAGACCCGAGGATTGAGTCCTCATTCTGTAGAAAAATAACTGTATTATTAGAAGCCAATTGCAAATCTTAGTAGATGGTGGCTAGCATTGCATTCAGGGCTCTGTGCTCAGTGATTTCACAGTGATTAGCCAAGGAGACTCTTAAAATACTACAGGCTATTTATAATGATTTCTCTCTCTCTGGGGAACGAATGCCTTGTTGTGAATCGAACCCACCATATTTAGCTCTCTGTCACACTGGTATATAAATTTGTGTATCCCACTCTGGAGCGCAAGTCCTGTACAGCATGGGTATTGTACTAATGAAAAGTGATGAAGGTGGGGATCTAGTCAGCTCCTATCTCTCCACACCCGAATACACTTGGACCTACAAATCCAAATTTCCACAACTTATTCAGGTAGATATTTCTCCCTTAACATATGAACTATGGCTATGCTGTTTGTTGAGCTACTTGATTTACCATGTATTTCTGTAGACCTTGAATATCCCACAGACAAAATGAAGGTGAAGATGAACTTTAAGTATAAGGCAATTGTTTTCTGTGTCACCTGTGTCCTCATGGTTGTGAGACACACTGATTTCTCTAGACAATCTATGAGCCCACCTGGTTGTGAGCATCCTCAGTGCAAGGTGAACATCTGCCATATCTCCCCATGACCTAACACAGAGGGGACTACAATGAATCTTAATTTTAGCTTCCTGCTGAAGCAAGCATCAATTAATGTTGGTAAGTCACCTCTCATTTGTCCTTTTAAACTTCCATGATGAGTCTGTCATAGTTCATGATACTATAAAGTCCCGATGAGTCACTGAACTGGGCTATAAAGTTACATGTGCCATTGTTTGAAGTGTTCTGTACCAGAGGTCTTATTGAAAGACATGAATATCCAAATAAAAATGAGAGAAGCCTAAGAGTTCCATATGAAAGAGACAATGTCAAGGATCACTTGCTTTGATTCTAAATCCTCTGTATTTCCTTCTTTTTCTTCTAATTTTGTTCTCCATCAAGATAATAGGATTTGAAACCATTAAAATTCCAACTTGTTCTCATGAAGGGAGCACTCAAGTGCTATTTGTTCAAATATCAGAGATGAGTAGTTCTATTTCCATAAGTTTGAGTTGGCATATCAATTTACCTTCCCTTTCATTAAAATGCTACTTTTTCATGGCCAAATCACTATATATTTTTTAAAAGTCTTCTTATAAAATATTTATAACAATTTCCACAGCCACATAAAATTTAAAAAATGAACTTTTTTTCTTAACTCAAAGCAAAAGGTGGTTAATATGGAACCTAGGAAGCCATATTAAAAAAAATGATCAGGCAGAAGAAAGAATTGAGCAATTACTTTTCCGAACTTCATGAGTATCATGTAAGATACTCACTTGATTGATTATCTATTATCTATAAATGGATTGATGTGATAAAATTGTCAACCTGACCTTAGCACTTTTGCTCTTAACCAATTTTGAGTTTAAGAGGGTTATAAAGATAAGAAAGAAAGAAAGAAAGAAAAAGAAAGAAAGAAAGAAGAAAGAAAGAAAGGAAGGAAGGAAGGAAGGAAGGAAGGAAGGAAGGAAGGAAGGAAGGAAGAAAGAAAGAAACCTCTAAAATTGCACAGCCTTTAGGAGTAAGGTTGTAGTAAATATGTTTATCCTGAAGTACTCAGTTAGAGATTTCCCACAGAGTCAGGCTTTGGTAGTGCTGTGGAGATGTGCAGGAGGTTCACATTACACCATGCTCCAGAGGACACAGCAGTGAGATCATGTTTTGTATATTTTGCATACCTAAATACCTCCCCTTCTTATATCTCTCTTTTCTCTCTCTGCCTCTCAACTGTGTTCCTTTCTCCCTCCTTCGCTCCCTCCCTCCTTCTGTCTCCCCTCAATTTTAATTTAGAATCTATTCCTAGTAGGTTTAGACCACCATATGACATTTCCTCATTGATGTGTTTTAATTGACATTCTATGCAAAATATCTGTCACACAATAGACACTCAAAAAATAATATTTCCTATGCTATTTTTTTTCATTTTTAACACCCAAAAGAAAATTCAGTATTTTTGTGTGTGTAACATATGAGAAGAGAAACACAGAGAGGGGAAGATAGAGAAATTGGGACGGGTGAAGCAGTTGTGTTTGAAAATTTAGTTCTTCAAGGAGAATAAGTGTATCTGGAGGGCTTGGGTATTACTGTCCCATTGTATATGAAATTGCTTAAAACAGTTTTTTTTTCTAAATCACCTATCCAACCAAAATAGTGAAATTTTGGAGAACTTTCAAAATCAATAAAAGTTCTGGCTCATTGACAAGTGGAAAGGTTATAATTGGAGAGAAACACAGTCTGAGAATTCAGTGTATTGCCACTCCCCCATGCTCTTTGAGGGTTTAGCTTAAAAGTTTAATTTCTGAAGTAGAATTTGCTTAAATCACATTGTGAGGGATATTGTTTTATCTGTATCTATAGATTATATTAGTTACAAAACATATGTTAATGGTAAACTGGTTTCCTTAAAAAGAATTGTAGTATAATGTGTAAGGAATAGAAGTTACATCGCCCAATGATTTGTGGTCTGGGCATGCCTCCTCCCTCCAGAAAGCATTCCAAAGAACATTTTCATGTATCAATTTTGAACAAAATTCTACAAGTCAAGTCATTTTGAGATTGTTCTCATTCTCCCTGCTAGTCCATTTATTGCATGCTAGTCTAAAGAAAGGAACGTCTTTTAAAACCCATTAGTAAATTCCGGATATTAGAAGCTATGTATAAAGTTTTAGCATAATGGGTAAAAGCACTTGGGCTAGTCATATCTTATTTGTGTCATTCTTGTCTGGGCAAAATGACTTCGGATAATTTGAAGTAAAAGCACTTGTCCCCAAACTGACTTCAATGGAGTGGTCATCAGCATAAGGGACCTGGGATTGCACTCTGTGGCAAGAAGGAACAGAAAGACCTTGGCTCATTGAATTTTAGCTCAATATCTTCAATGATTTGATTACTTTTTAAAAAGCCTTTTCAGATTTTCCATAGTTCCATGATAGCTCCTTTCTTGAAACCCTGGAGCAATTACTATTTTCACACCTTTCGTTTGGCATTTACCTTCCATGTCTGTCCAAGAGGCTCCTGTGCTGGGCTTGCCTTCCTAAATAGATTGTAGGTTCTCAAAGGGAAGAGGTCATCAAGCCACAGCAGGATCAGTACAACACCGCACACAGCCCATGGCTGATAGTCCTTTGCTGGTCAAACATAAGGCATCTGCACGTGCCTTTGGCATTTGTGAAGTTCCTGAGACAAGCTTTCATTGAATGATACTTTCCATGGTTGGGTACCAGACCTGTCAACTGGGGGAGGGAGCTTGTCAGAAGGAACCTGCAGAAATTCAGCAGGAAAGGAATGATAGAATAAAACGTTTCTCCCCATTTTCTCAGATTCTCTGGAACTGAGGATTCTCTGTAATATGGTTGCTTTGTCTAACTTCAGCGCTTTTTATTTTTTTGAAATCTTAGTACAAATATTCATGGATCCACAGTTCACATTCTTCCTGTAACCATTCTGAAACTAAATGTGAATGGTAAGGACAGTGGTGAGTCAAAGATATCTTCTCCTGAAAAAGGGATAGCTATCAAATATTGTTATTCTATTTTCACCACCAGGAATTACATCCAGCACTGCAAAATGGTTAAATGTTACAAAATTAATAATTATGAATGTGTGATGACAAATACCCTTATCTTTCATAAAATGTTCATTTAAAAAAACCTGTAAGGCTCACACAGTATTCACCATCTAGATCTATGGTCCTCAGCCACTGTTTACACACTAGGTTGCATGTGATGATTAAATGTTTACAAAAAATTCCCAACTGTTATCTTACTCAATACTTGAAACTATCTTGTAAAATGAGATGAAATTCCTTTCATGGCTTAGGTATGTGTCACAAAAACCAGATTAGTAACTGAAAGAATACATGTTTATTTGATATATGTCTTATGAGCTCACAGGGAGCCTTCTGAGATAAAAAGCCAAAGAATCAGGGAACCCTCTGTGTTGTATGTGTGGATGTAATTAAGATAGCTAGTCACTGAGAAGTGTGACTGGATAAAGGGGGAATGGACTCCTGGTCAACTGCAAGAGCTGTTCAGTACATTCTTTATCTACAGAGATATGGACATGCATGTCTCCGGCATAGCTGTGCATGGTTCGCCTGTGGGTCTAATGATCTGAGAATCCCATTGTGACACTTGTAGAGAAGGATGACAGAAGCCCAAAAAGTGGTCATTCTGCCTCTGGTTGTTCCTTAGAAGTCCAGCTACAATATTTTGGGGTAGTGTATCCCAAGCCCCATTAATGCTTTTCCTTTCAAAGCAAACTCCTCTTTCTGACTCTAACTTGGGAGATTGATTTTGTCTGTTTTGATTCTTTTAGTGAAGAACATTATCTGTTTGAAATTATTCTGCCTCTGTTCCTTTGCTCAGAATTGTGATTCTGAGATTTATTTGTATTGGCAGCCGCATGTAGCAGTAATATGCTCATTTCATGGCTTTATAATTTTCTTTTGTATAAATATTCCACAGTTAATTTATCAGGTTCATTCCGTGTGATCATGTGACATGTGTCTAGGTTTTGCTTGCATCAAGACATGCTGATCTCAGCACTCTTACATACATTTTCCACTGCCCAGCTATGGGCATTTTTGCAAGGCACATGTATTTATTTATTTGATAGAGATGGTGAGTGAGCATGGGTGCACCAGGGCCTCTTGTTACTGCAAATGAGCTCCAGACACACCACTTTGTGAATATGGCTTTAAGTGGGTTCTGAAGAATTAAATGAAGGACATCAGGCTTTGCAAGCAAGCCTCTTTAACTACTGAGCCATCTCCCTAGGCCCAGTTGTATCCACAAATAGAGCTATTGGCTTATGAGCACTTTTTATTTATTTATTTTGAGACACTGCCTCTTTTCCAAGGCAGCTGAACCAACACAGACTCCTACAATAATGCAGGAGACTTCCAGTAGCTTCACCTTCCACCAGAGCACTTTCATGTATTCCTATTTCTGACTGCTCTCCTAGGTAGGCACTGGTACATTGCTAAGGACACCATTGAGATTTTCTTAAAGAATGATGAAATCAAGCCTATTACTGACTGCTATTCACCTACATCTCACTCTCTGTGGAATTCTTCTTTTACTCTGTGCATCACCTTCTCTATAGATCAAAAGGTTCTTTGTTTCCTTCATCTTTTGTTTCCTGTCATCCTTTATGTTTTTTGGAGACAGGTTAACCCTGGCTGCAGTATAAGTCTAAATGAGACAATGGACTCAACTCTTTGCAAAATATCTTTCCTTATTGTTTAAAGCCATAGTCCCATTGCATAGCCAGGAAACCAGTAGTTAAGTGTTACTATTTAAGTTGGCATGATAAAAACCACTTGTGAGTACAGATATTATACACAAAGATGTCATATACTAGGACTGGAGAGAGGGCTCATCTGTTAAAAGTGCCTGCTTGCAAAACCTAACTACTGGGTTCAACTCCCCAATACTGTGTATAATAAGCATATATCTGATGAACAATAGTGACCTTCAAACTTGAAGAAGTTTGCGAACAATTTGGAGCGCTTGGCTAACCAAGGCTGCTGAGATCTTCTCTCAATATGTTTTGCTTTTGAGATTGAGCTAGATAATTTTCATTTTAGCAAGTTCTTAGGCCATGCCAATTTTATTGCCCCTAAGCCACACATTGATAATTAGTGCTATTAAGTAATAATAGAAAGCAAGGGAGTTTAGCTTCATCAGTATCCCTTTGGACATGAACCCCAAATAAGAAAGAAGCATTTTGCCATTTTCTCCCTGGTCTCTCACTTTGTCATAGAAAAATGTTATATATGTTGACATGGTGAAGCTTTCTGATAGCCACAGAGCATCCACAGGAATATGCTGATATGGAGACCCAGTGCTGGCTCTAAGAAAAAAGCAGGGAAAGGGCATGTCTCTTTATCCCTCCTTTACTTGGCCTTAAATACCCCCTCTTTCTGCCTCTCACTGTCTCTCCAAGGATAGCCAGGAACAAGGTGGCTGTCTAGATCATTGGAGTGAGCAGAAGCTAGAGATGAGGTGCAAAATCCCCACAGTTTACTATTTCTGTGGACCTTTCAGCCTGATAAGCTTGTTAGAAACAAAATTTACAGCTGCCTGGACCTTTATCTTTGTAGCATGAAGAGGTCAGGCTCACTGACATTGAGGTGGTCCTGTGGGAATTTATAGTGTTATCACACAGTCGATGTTTTATTCAATTTTGTCTTCCAACAGTGGCTGAAGATATCCTGTAAGCCATGGTGGTTCTGCATGATAATACAGGTCCCTAATGAGTTCTTAAGATTTCACCTAAGCTTAATTACAATGTGTAAATATGCTGACAGCCCCATTATTGATGTTAATCCTACTGTTAATACATAAAGGGAGAAAGTGGCAATGAAATAAAATACAGTTGGGGAATGACCTCTTATAAGCCTATCCAAAGGACCAGGGAGTCTCCTGCTGGCTACCTGTGATTCCAGGTTACCTTGGATCTTCTAATTACCTTCTCTTTGGTGCCAGATTCCATCCCAGCACTCTGTGGAGTTCTGAGTCAGGTCAGAAACCTTTGATGCCATTTACTTTAATTTCTTCAAGGTTTCTTACTGAATTTTATGGAGGGCTGGGCTCAGATTAAGTGTGACCTAAGGTGTCCAACCTTTGCTAGTAATTAGCTCTCTTGTCCTGTGTACTCCAGACACACCCGGAGTAGATGCTTCTAATTTTGTGAAGGGAGCCAGCTGGAGGCTGGAGAGCATGGTTTACACTCTACATCTTTATCCATTGAACATTTTTTAGTTACTACTGTGTACCAGGTTCTCTCTAAACAGTTGGGGACACAGAAATAAGAATGCTTGTTCCTTAAGCTAAAAAGGCTCAGTAAAGGTAGGGAGCTGAGCACATTGACAGACACTGGCAGAGACATGAAGGAATATTAGGGAGTGTAGAAGAAGGACTCAACCTGGAAAGCAGAAAGACCAGAATTCTTAAAGGATGAGGGAGCTTGAGATGCAAACTACATATTTATGAAAAGTTATCGAAGTGTAGAAAAGTCGCCAATAGCAAACAAAATTGTAGCGGGGTGAGCTGAGGATTAGAATTTAGATAATGTCCAGCAGAAATTCCAATGAACCCCATATTTAAGGAATACCCAAATTCTTGTCTACAAAGTTAAAAAATTAAAATCATAGACCACCGGGTATTAAGGTATAGTGGGAGACTTTATTTATGGTCTATACCTGACCAATCAGCTTTTGCATATAGGTTTGGGCTCTGGCTAAAGACCTCCCACTCAAGGGTAGGGGATCTATGGAGCTTGCCTGAACTGTCACAATCCACCCTCTGATGAAATAACCCTAACTGAAGTTAGGGTATTGGGGTGTGGAATAAAAAAAAAAAAAACACCAGAAAGAAGTACATACGTGCTTAAGAAAAAAAAAAATCAAACAAGAATACCCATTTTTATCCTGTAGGAGGCTAGGCAAAGCTCTGACTGGGGAGGGGTTAAGGAAGAGCTTGGCAACATTGTGTGGGGTCTCCCTCCTAAACTCCCACAAAATGATGTAAATAAAAGCACCAACATGCTATCACATGATAACCGTGTTAGATTCTACATGTAATATAGTAGTGTTGCATGGGGGGTACCAGAGGCCAGTTGCTTGGATTCAAAGTCTGTTTCTTCCATAGACTGGTTCTGGTACTGAGAGCAAGTAACTTACCTTTCTTGTGTGCCTAGATTAACTATACCGTATTCTAATTTCACCTGGAAAATAGGAATGATGATAATATTTTTTCACAGATGTTATTAATGGAAAATCAACTTATATAATGAAAGTGCTTAGCATAGCAAAAACCAAATATTAGCTGTGATTATCATTTATCACTCAATACTTAATCTGCGTCATCACTCCTAACAACCAATGAGCTTTCCTGATATTCCAGCAGATGTCCCTCTGCCTTCCCCCAAACTCTGTACAACTCCAGGATTTGAGGTCTTTGTCATTATGCTACCAGACCTCCACAAGACTCTGCTGGCATATCTCAAATGTCTAGAGATTAAGGATGGGATACAAGAAATGAAAATAGACTGAAATAAAATATTCCCTACAGATAAACCATAATTTGGAAAACAGAATGCAAGTATTGTTAGGGTCCACAAATTGTCCCAGTGAAGACCACCACTCACATATGCAAAAGCAAGAGGGTTTATTTCTTAAGATAGCAAACCAGCATGCTGGGGTCCACCCTCTAGCAAGAAGGCAACCTGCAGTGGGGCTTGCAGGGGCCTTTTAAAGCATAAAACCACATAGTGGGAGATTTGAATTACATCACAGCATATCACAGCAAATTATAACACACAGCAGGAAAATTATAAGGCATTCTTTTATAATGATTAGTGCAGCCAGTGGCAGGAACAAACTATGCAAGTGTGATAGCTAATTCTGTGAACTTTTGATAAGATAAGAAGAAGGCCTGAACTTAATGTTTCCTTCCAGCTAGACAACCTCTGGCTTGCAGCTGGTTCCCCTGTGTCATTGAGGTATTGGATCCAGGGAGAAATTCCTGAGACCATGGTGTAGTATCTGTTCACCATTTATGGCCTCTCAGGTTCAAGGCTAAATGGTCAGCAGTTTGGAAAATTCCTAAGGCATAAGCAGACCTTCTTTTTATGGCCTCTCAGTATGAAGTTGTAATCAACCAAATGTCCCCACTTCAGTCTTTCTGTAGGCCTTTTACAAACCTATGAAATCAAAGTCCATTGAAAAACCAGGTCATTCTATTTCCCAGGCTAAAACTGCATAGTGAACATGCCATCCTCAGAGCATTATTTCTGAGGTTAAAATTTATCAAAAGAAGTGGATGAGATAGTAGACGTATTTATAGTTGTGTTCTTGTTTCCTTTTAGAAGTGGACACTGTAGATCTTACCTCTCTGTCTCTCTCTCTCTGTCTCCGTCTCTCTCATGTGTGTGTGTGTGTGTGTGTGTGTGTGTGTGTGTGTGTGTGTGTGTGTGTAATAGCTCAGTGTTTGAATAGACTCAATCTTTCAATACAATGTTTTAGAGCCCAAAATATTCCAGATGTAGAAAATTAGTTGCTTCATTACCCTAGACCACTGTGGCATATGCCCAAATAAGAGAAATCAGTGGGTTGGCATTTAGAGAGTCAAAAAATAACTGGGTGGAAGTTATGGACTGGAAGGTGGACCAGTATGCTGTCCTCTGCTGTATCTTTACATAGCATTTCAAAGATCTCTAAGTGTCTCACAGGCAAAATGTGTAAGAAGTGGGACCTGATTTGGATCTTTGGAGAATTGCATTCATTCAAGGGTGTATAGATCAAGTCAAACACTGTGACTCCATAAATTTTATGAGTCCACATAGCATCCAGTGCTCAGAGCATCAGGTGGATTGCAGAACAGAAGAAAAGACTCAGCACTCTGAAGTATGGGAGAGATGTTTGGGACCTGCATGGATCTGAATTAAGGAGACAAAAACCATGCATTTCACTCTGTATTCCCTGGATTTTCCGTTAAGTGGCAACATTGGAAGGAGCAGTGAGAAATGGCTTGAGAAACATGAACTAGAAATTTCCTTCCACTATGGATCTTCTTCTCTGCAGTGACAGTGACACAGAAAGAGACCTGAAAAGTTACTTCATTTCATCTATGGAATAAAAACGTTGAGAGCTCAATTACAGGAGCTGTGTGCACCGGACACTGTCCATAGTTGGTGATTCGTTTAAAATCATTTTTGTCTTTTGCCCTAAAGTTCCTGTCCCTTTCCTCAGCCCAGCATGTGGGAATTGCCACTATCAATCTAAGCAGCTCTTACAGTGTGCTGAGGAATAACATGGCTCCATATGCTTTGGTTGACTTACGCATTTTCTGGTGGGGCGTGTGAAAAATCATTGTGTTTCCATCACTGGTAGGGATATCTGATTTGAAAGCTCCAATGTGAGAAAAGCTAAAATTATCTGAAAGACATGTTCGACACAATGGGAAAAAGCCATGCAGGACAGTTCTGCCAATAAATACTGCCATGGCCAGTTATCTGCATGGGAAGTAGCTGTGTGCTCTGCTTGGGAAAGAAAAGGGGCAGACAACTCACTTAGAGACATGAGGCCTGTCTACATGACCATGACTCCAAAGCTACCTGACTTATTCCATCCCCTCCCACCCCACTGTCTGGAGCAAGGGAGCTGCTTTTTCAGGCTATCTGCTTTGTGGATCAGAGAAGAACCGGATAGAAGCTGATGTCACCATACTTGACATCAGAGAGCTGTGGAAAAACACTTCTGCAGGAGAGATGAGCAAGTGAAGAATGTTCACCGAAGCACGATGTTGAACTGAATGGCATCTTTCTTTTCAAGAGTCATTTAGAAAATATAGAAGAGAAAAAAAAAGTGCCCGTGCCTTGTGAACAAGGAAGAAGGTCTCAATTCACTGGAGCAGGAGCAGCTATGGCTGGGGTTTTCTTTCTTGTTCTATTCTACTGAGTAACTGTATGAAATAAAATTTCTGGCCCAGTTGGTTTTCACATTTATTTAGCAGAAAACCACTTTCATAAATGAAACTTTTTTTGTGAAATGTCCCCTATTCCACCTGTAGAAAAATGGTTGAAAGAATATCTCATTAAACAGATTTTTAAGTTCAGATTTGCGTAGATTGATAAAATATATAATGCCAAATATTGAAGTTACCTGGTTGAACAAAAATTAGGAAATTGGTAGAATGGATGTTGGATTACTTTAATTAATTAATTAATAGAATACTTTAGATCTAAGTTTAATTCTGAAATTGTTCTTCTTGGTTTATTTTTCCAGAATTGAGACTAAACTGGTTCACAGAGTTAAGTAATTGTTTATCGTATGTTTGTGATTATGTTATGGGAAACATGATCACAAGATCTACTTCAATTTACTATGTATCTTTACAAATTAAGTCATGCAAACCATTTATTACTTCTTTGTGTCCCTCAATAAGGAAGATCTCAATCAAATAAAGTCAGAAAAACATTCATTCATGTTATGATAATCTCATGTGAACTTGATTGGATCTAGAATTATCTATGGGGTTTCAAAATCAGATTAATTGAGATGGGAATGACTGCATTAACTGTGGATGGCACTATTCCATGGGCTGGAGGCACTGGACTGAATAAAAGTGAGAGATGCTAGCTGAGCACGAGCCTTCATCCTTCTGCACATCCTGACTGCTGTAAATGTTGCAAGCTGCCCCCTTCTTCTGCTGCCATGTTTTCCTGCCACAGTGGTCTGTGTTCCTTGGAACCGAAAGCCAGACTAAATCCATCCCATCATAAACTGCTTCCTGTCATATGAGAAAAATATCTGATACAGTCAATACATTGAAATTTTAGAGAATAATTTGGTATATATTGTGAGAATTTGATATTTTCAATCCTTCTTGTATACCATGCATATTTTGGCACTTATGTGACTAAACATTACAAAAGCAGGAAAATTATCTATATTGATAGTACAGTTGTGAGGACAATTGTCTTCCAAAAAGGAAGAATGCATTGTTCTTCAAAGGCTGATAAAAACTTAAGGCTAGCAAGCAAGTCACCCCACTTACTTTCTTCATAGTCATATATCCTGTTTGGCTTTGTGTTCATTCTGCTTACAGAGGACATCAACAAGTTGTATAAGAATCTTTTAAACATTTATTTATGATACATATAGTGTGTGTGGGGTGTGTGTGTGTGTGTGTGTGTGTGTGTGTGTGTGTGTGTGTGTGTATGTGGCCATGGCATACATGAGGCAGTCAGAGGACAACTTTCATAGTGACCCTTCCACTTTGTTAGAGGCAGGGTCTCCTGTTCACTGCTCCACATGTGAGCTTCTGGAAAATTGTCCTGTTTCCGCTGGACTTCTTGCCGTATATGCATACATGAGGATGACAAGAGCCTGACATAGCTTCCAGCGTTTACATAGGATCTGAGTATTCATACTCTGGTACTCTGAGCTCTTCAGGAAGCACT
>PVHP010015272.1:0-15225 GCA_004024765.1 Zapus hudsonius
TCTGTGAATAAATATTTAAATCTCACTTGCCCAGGCTGACCTGGACTCACTCTGGTTTCAGGCTGACCTTGAATTTTGAGCAATTCTTCTACCTCTGCCTCCCAAGTTCTGGGATTAAAGGCATGTGCCACCATTCCCGGCTTCTTTTATTTTATTTTTGAATTATCTAACAAAGATAATCCTCTTCATCCTCTCTTTTCCAGACCCCATCCCTGAAATCCTCCCTTACATTTTTCACTCCCAGTATTCTGTCCCACAACTTAACTTATGTGCTATCCCTTCCTCTCAAACCCTCCCTCTCATGGCCCCTTTTTAGCTACATGGACTCTAACTACTGACTCTTTACTCCAATTTACATACCTGGGTTACTTAATATATTTTCTAGTTCTATTCATTTTCCTGCAAATTTCATAATTTCAGTTTTCTTTACAACTAATAAAATGTCATTTATATATGTACTACATCTTCATTATCTTTTCATTAGTTGAATGGACATCTAGGTTGATTCCATTTCTGAGCTATTGTGAATAGAGTGGCAAACATGGCTGAGCAAATATCTTTATCGTAAAGAATAGATCTTTAGGGTATATGCCCAAGAGTGGTATAGCTGGGTTGTATGGTCAATCTATTTTTACCTTTTTTTTTTTCTATTTTTAACTTTTTGAGAAACCTCCATACTGAATTCCATAGTGGCTATGCCAGCTTATATTCTCATGAACAGTGAATAAGAGTTCCTCTGTCCCCACACCCTTTCCAACATTTGTTACTTAATTTTTTAAATATTTGTTTATTTATTTGCAAGCAGAGAGGGGTAGATAGAAGAAAGACAGAAAGAATGAGCACACTAGGGCTCCAGCTGCTGCAAACGAACTCCAGACACATGTGCAACTTTGTGCATCTGGCATTACATAGGTACTAGGGATTCAAACTCAGGTCATTAGATTTGACAGTCAAGTCAAGTACCTTAATTACTGAGCCATCTCTCCAACACTCATCTTATTGATTGATTGATTGATTGATTGATTGATTGAAGCCATTCTGACCAGAGTTAGATGGAATCTCAAAGTGGTTTTATTTGCATTTCCTTGATGAACAAAAATGCTGAACATATGAAAAATTATTCAGCTGGTGCAATAGCTCAATGGTCAAAGGCACTTGTTTGCAAAGCATGATGGTTCAATTCCCCAGTACCCATGTAAAGCTAAATGCACAAAGTGATGCATGTATCTGGAGTTATTTGCAGAGACAGGAGGCCCTGGTGTACCCATTCTCTCTCTCTCTCTCTCTCTCTCTCTCTCTCTCTCTCTCTCTCTCTCTCTCTCTCTCTCTCATAAATATATAAAAATACTTTTATAAAATTAAAAAATTGGGGGCATTTATATTTCTTCTTCTGAGAACTCTGTTCAGTTCCATGGCCTAGTTTTTGATTGGTATTCTTTATTACTTAGTGTTTTTAAAGTTCTTTTTATATTCTAGATACCAATCCTCTATCAGATTTATAGTTGGCTAATACTTTCTTTAATCCTATAGGTTGTCTCTTGAATCAGTTGCAGAACAGCATTTTAGTGTATGAGATTCAAGATGTTTAGTGGTTGCCCTATTTCTTGGGCTTCCAGGGTCCTCTTGAGAAGGTGCTTCCCAGTGCCTACATCTTGAAGTGGTCTCCCACTTTTTGCTCTAGTCATTTCAGAGTTTCAGGTCTTATGTGAATTAAGACCTGAGTCAAGAGGTCCTCAATCCATCTGGAGTTGATTTTTGTGCATGATGAGAAAAAGGGGTGTGAAGTCATTATTTACATGTAGATGTCCAAGATTTACAAGCACCATTTCATGAAAATACAGTCTACTCCATTGTGGTTTTGTCCTCTTTTTCAAAAATCTGTTGCTATAATTTCTATAATTACCTGGATCCTATAGGACTTAATACTTCAATCTTCTACTCTATTCCATTGATTTACATGTCTGTTTTTGTGCCAGTACTCTGATATTTTATTATTGTGGCTCTGTAATACAACTTGGAATCTGGTATGTTGATATCTCCAGCAGTATTCTTTTTGCTGAAGATAATTTGACTAGGGTTTTTTGTACATCCATATGAACTTTATTTTTTTTTATATTTCTATGAAGAGTGTTACTAGAATTTTGATTGAGATTGCATTTGAATCTGTATTGTTTTTGGTAGGAAGTCATCCTAATTTCATATATATATATATATATATATATATATATATATATATATATATATATATATATATATATATTCTTTGTTCCTCTGAAGTTCCATATTATCCTTGAATTATACTTTATTAATTTAAAAAATTCATTCATGACTTGCCTTGTTTTCTAAATTGGCAAAATGGTCAAAATGCAAATAAGTTTATAGAGCTTGTAGCTTCTCTCTGCATAGTTCATTTCTGGGTGATTTAGGGTAGAATCAGCAGGAGGGGCTTGGCTGTAGAATTCTGTAAGCTGTGTCAGTTTCTATATAAGCTACTTTATAGCTTATACTATGCATCTTCTGAGAGTATGTGAAAATCCGTAGTTCAGGAACAGGGTTGTGAGACAGAAGGGAAGGGAGAAGCTAACTTTGCTGGCCCTGGCCTTTCTCTCTGAACATTCTCTACCTGCTTTGTGCTTGCTCATTTTGTACCTGATACTTGTTTTCTCCTCTCCTTTCTAAATTCTAACCTCTCTGTCTCTCTTTCTCTCTCTTTTACTGTCTCTCTTTGTCTCTCTATCCTTCTCATCTCCCTCTCCTCCTTCCTGTCTATATACACCCTTAGCTTTATTTAGTCTTTTGTTTTATCATGATTATACCTCTGTATTTTTCTTCTGTTTTATTCTCTGACCTCCTTTGTGCTTTTTATACCCCAGTACTCACTGCTAAAGACTGGATTATATCTCTACATATGTTGGTTGTTTAATGTTTGTCTTGTCCTTTAGATTGTAAGCTCTTGAAGAGCAGAAAGGATGTCTTTGTATTCTTCATAATTTCTTATTCTACTCAACCACTCTGAAAGGAATGACTTTAAAGCTCATGACTTGGCAAATACATGTCTGAACTGGCTGGACTAGATAAGAGCTCACAAGCTCTACTTATGCTTAGGGTCTCCTTTGCCAGGTGAGGTCAGTACAAACAAGCAGAGATGCTGTTTTCTCTGAGGTCTCCACTGGAAGTGTAGTTTAGGTTTCACTACCATTGAATAGATGCTGTACTTAGTGAAGTCTGCAGGGCCTGGGACTCAGCCTTTTTGCCACATAAGGCCAAAAGCATTTAGGGAGAAAAACATGGAAGGAAATAACAGAGCTAATGAAGGAGATGAGAACTAAGGAAAACCTTGCCCATTGTGTATAGGGAAATTCTT
Source organism: Zapus hudsonius (assembly GCA_004024765.1). NCBI lineage: Eukaryota > Metazoa > Chordata > Mammalia > Rodentia > Dipodidae > Zapus > Zapus hudsonius. The sequence goes on from PVHP010015272.1 coordinate 3,365, forward strand.
ACCGCATACATTTCTATCCCACACATTGGCCAGCTTGCTCTGCTTTTGTTTTTCTCTACATCTTGATTTTTTTTTCCAAATTGTTTTTCTTAGTGGGAATTTCCTAATATAGAAGCAACATCTCTTCACTCAGCGTGGTTGTATAAAAATTTTGAACACACAATTTTAAAAAATATTTTTAAAACTTATCATCTTTCTTGTTTGGTCTTTCAGCTTTTCACTAGTTCTGTGCAGATGAATCCCACAGATTACATCAATATTACAAAAGTAAGTTTTAATTCATGATGCTCAGGACTCATAGCTATAAAAATCTGAAAAAAAGTCCTAATAAATACAGAGCAATTTACTATCAGTTAGCAAAAATATTTCATATTTTTACCTGTGTGTGATTGAGATAGTAAAATGCTAGGTGGAAAATAGCTTTTGGTTGTGTGATTATTCTTTCATAGCCCATTTCAACTAGCATGTGTGGGATTCACTCTGAATATTATGAATTCAGTGTCTTGGTACTGAGAAAGCACCTGACCAACCTTGGCTCCTTCAGGTATGTAACTGAAGTAAATGATTGAAATGGAATTTTTACATTTCACATTCTTATCTCTTCTATAAACCATTCCTCAACTTTTTTAAATTAAAATTTTACTGGTACCCATATTCTTTAGCATACATTAAAAATGCAAAGGGTTTTGCTAGTTAAAGGAAAGGCAAATTAAAACAACTGAAGTGAGGATTTTTTTTAAGATAAGGGTTTAAAAAAAAACAAATAGGAACTCTAGCTGGGTTTAGCAGCTGCTGCCAAGAGAGTCTTTAGAATTGGTTTTAATGGGTACTGTGGATAGTTTAATGTAGCAGATGTTTAAAAAGCTTTGTTATTGTATACAGCTTATTGTCTTGATTCCATTTCTTGTATTTATGCCAAACTCTTTAAGTACCCTTATTTATTTATGTATTTTGGCTACAAAATAAATCCAGTTAAAATTCTTGATCAGTGAAGTCAGACTTTTAATTTTACTCTTTTTAATATAACATTGAGCATTCTCAAGTAAATAAGAGTGATAAGTGTGGTGGATTAAATTTTTCTGTTATATATGAGGAGATAATTTGACTCAATTTCCTAGATTTTTAGACATACATCTTGAATAATTTAGAGTATTTTGTGAATATATAAAGTAGGAAGTTGCCTGTGCATTGTTTGTGTTATTTATCCCAGTGGTTAGCAGAGGACTGCACCTACTAAATATTCTTGACTTTACAGGCCATCTATTCTTTCACAGAATTAACAGTGCTATCATTGTAGTGTAAAGGCAGATATGGACAGTACATAACAAAATGGGTAGCTTATCACTGCCCGTCGCTCACGGGGGCAGTGATCATACAGATACACACATACACCGCTTGTGGGTTGATGAAGGTGTGCTTTTTATTGTGGGGAACAAGGCAGTATATATAGAGCTTCCTGGTCAATCAGGGAGCTATTTATTGGTTTATGACAAGAACCTGTGAGCATGACGTGCAAATATCCTAATCAGGACTACCTCCTGAAACTCATTAAGCCAAGCCCCTCTTGGCAGGCTGTCAGGTGCTGTCCAAGACTAAGCCAGGGTGTGCCTCCAAAGGCCCCCAAAGGCTTTCGCCCCTGATATATCCCCCTTTTCTTTTATTAAAAAAAAAATGGCTCAGGATCGTGTCTGTCTTAGGTTGTCCATGGCAAATTACACTCTTACCCATCATTGGAATTCTGACCTCCAAGCGTCAGAACCCTGTCTTAGGTTGATATGTATTTCCATGGATCTTACCCGTCTCTGACTACCGATCCAGCATTTTAAGCCATACATGGGGGGAGGATTGGTCAGCCATAGCTGACATGGCTTGCTTTAATTAGCTGTACTTGCAGTTGTTGACGCATCTGAGATTGGCAAAGCGTTAATGCACATCAGACCAAGAGTTCTTATCGAAGACGCTATAGTCGGGATATGCACTTTAGCAATAAGGATTGGGTTAGGTTATTAAGCTCAAATTAGCAATAAAAATTAAACTCAAGCCCAATGACTAGTTAACATATATGATAGCTATCTAGACATTTTTGCTGCAAAACATCAATTATACAAAGTCCCACAGTAGGACGAATACAATAGAATGAACACACCACAATGTCATTAATTGTCCAACGATACCAAGTCTTTCTGCGCAGGAACAATTCGCTGATCAAGAATCATAAGTCCAGTTTTAAATTGTCCATTTAGTTGATCCTGGATGTTCAGAGCTTGGGCAGCCGCAGAAAAAAGATTACTGAGAGTCTGCTGTAGAAACTTAAGTAACAAAAGCAACAGCAGTCGTAGTAGCCTCACAGCTGAAACGGCTATTGCAGCAATTACAGAAGCTTATTCCAAAAATCTCTCTTTTTACAAACTGCAATTGATGTATGAGAACTGAAGTCCACAGGAACTGAAATCTTAAAGAGTTAGTTCAAGCACACAAAATAAGACAATTGTTGAAATAATATCTTAGATGGAAACTCTGCGATCATCTGCAACAAAGCAAAGCAGTGTCCTGCCAAATTTTTGAAACGAAAACCTGTGACAATCAATGTTGTTAGCTTAATTAAGTTATTTCAACACGTTTATCTAGTAGGAGTATAGAAACCACAATGACTAAAATTAAACTTTACAAGCCAAATGATGACCACCTGGCAATATTAGCATAAACAAATAGACCCATCTCCTTAAAACTCACAATGCCTTTAGATATGCAAACCTCACCCTAGAAAATCAACCAGTAAGCAACTTCCATCCCCAAAACTCAATTTGTCCTTGACAAAGAGACATAGCTAGTCTTGGTGAGTACCCCAAGAGTTCCCTTTGTGCATTTCTTAATTCACAAACAATTTAGTCATTGAATCAACAGCTATATAACTGGAGTGATCAGGTCCATTGTTAGCCTGTATGGTTTCACAAGCAAAAAAACATCTGTACTCTGTTTTATAAAAACTTAAGCTAGAAAATCATTTCTTTTATAATTTGCCATAACTAGTCTTTTTGCAAAATTCCCAAAATTAAGAAAGACACTTTGTAGGGGCATTCTCCCCCTTCTTTTTAATTTATAAGCAAGCAGAAAACATATAGTACTTAACAGATAATGTCTCTAACCATTGAGCAATAGATGAGAAAAGAAACATGTATTTTTCTTTGACTCAGTTTACCTATACAATCATGGACTTTATTCTCCTTGTATATCTATTTCCTTTACATTCGTCATAAACCCGTTGGCCAGACGGTCTTATGAGGAAGTGTTGGAAAATATGTATCTCTTTCTGGGTTTTGGCAATAGGGAGCGCTCTGTCCTACAGTCAAAAGCCAGTGGAGCACAAAAGTATATGCTCTTTCTTTTGTTAAGTCCATGAGCCTTAGTAATTGCTTTCATAGGAAAATTGACATCCAATACATATTTATCTTTACTTTTAGTTCTTTTATATCTTACAGAATTCAGAGAAACCACAGTCATTTCTTGTATGTAACACCTCTATAAATATTATTTTTGGAGAATTGACAATTCATATAGTATTAGCACATATTCAAACATTGATAGAATTTTTAGAACTGAGTAAGGAACAAAAATGGAGAACAGGTGTGGGAATAATAAAAATATATCTTACCTTATTCAGAGTCATCTCGATTTTTTATCACTGGCTGAGTCAGTCGCTCTGGGACCCAAATCGGTGAGGCTTTGTTCTGTGGAAATACACAAACCGAGCCTCGGCCCCAATAAAGTACTGGATCCGGGCCGCACCATTGGCCAGTAAGAATATCCCTCCATTTTATGGTCACTCCATTAAATTGTCTATGGTTTGTATGTCTGTCAGCTGCAGAGCGACCTTCATTGTCCAGTGTTTAAAAATTCAAAATGAAGAGAAAGAGAGTTTGTCTTTAGGAGACCTGAAGGTGTCCCCTATTCCTCCTTTCTGTTTGCAAAGAGCATTTTTAAGGGTAAGATGAGCACGCTCAACAATACTTTGACCTTGTGGATTGTAAGGAATGCCTGTAATTAAAGAAGTCTCAAATTTAGTGAGGAATTGCTTAAAGGAAGTTGAAGTATAAGCGGGACCATTGTCATTTTTAATTTGTTTAGGGATTCCCCAAGCGGCAAAGGCTTGGAGACAGTGCGAAATAACGTCTTTTACCTTTTCTCCACTGTGAGGTGACACAAAAATAATTCCTGAACGTGTATCCACAGACACATGTACAAACTTAAGAGTACCAAATTCTGGAATGTGAGTAACATTTATTTGCCATATGTGATTAGGTTTTAAACCTCGAGGGTTGATTCCAAAAGATTGTACTGGAATAAGGGGAGCACACTATTGACAGGACTTTACAATAGTACGAGCAAGGTCCTTAGTAATATGAAACTGTTGGCGTAAGGTGGTAGAGTTAACATGGAATTTATTATGGAAGGCCATGGCCTGTTCCTCCACAGTGAATATGAATTCAGAGTGAGTTGCTTTATCTGCTAAATCATTTCCTTGAGCAAGTGGTCCGGGCCCTGCATCCATTTGTTCCTTAACTAACTTATAAACAGCCTCCAATTTTTCTTTTGTTAGGGGACACTGAGGAATCCATTGAGGCTTATCATGCTTCCATTTTATTGATATAGCAGCTGTTTCAGTGGCCCCAACTAAAAACCCAGTTCCTGATTCTTATTAAAATGGGAATTGGAAATACTTTCAGTGGTCAATCTAAGATCCATTTGGCTTAATACATCACTTCCCCATAAAGAAATCGGCAATGTACATACATAAGGTTGAAATAATCCACTATGTCCTTCCTCATCTTTCCACTGCAAGGTAGTGGCACTTTGGTCAGGACTTTCAGCTATTCCTAATCCTTGAAGAGTCTGATTCGCCTTGACAACTGGCCAATCCTTAGGCCAATCAAGAGATTTTATTATACTCTTGTCAGCCCCCGTGTCCAAGAGCCCCAAAAACTTTTTCTCTCTAATTTTTAACATTAATAAGGGTCTTTCTTTTAATTCCAAAGTTAAGTAAGCCAGGGGCTCACCTGATGATTCTAGCCCTTTTTCTTCTCTACTAGAATCCAGGTGATTTTGGCTAAGCAAAATGAGCATCTGAGCAATTTCCTCTCTAGGAGATATAACTGTTATTCCTTTTGGGGAGGAGGCCAGTATTTTAACTTGGCCCGAGAAATCAGGGTCAATAACTCCTGGATGAATTATAAATCCTCTTAAACTAGCAGAGCTTTTTCCTAAGATTAATCCTATACAGTTATTTGGGATAGGGCCATTCCAATCTGAATCAATGGGTTGCACTCCCATATCAGGAGTCAGGACTAGCCTGGAAGTGGCACAAATATCTAGTCTTGTTTTCCCTGATTTTGCTTTCCTTGGTCGGTTAGAGGATACCAGACCTTTGGTACCTGCTGAATCACCCTGTACATTTGTTGTGGGCCCCGGGGAGCTGGGCCCACCCTCCCGTTTTTTGAGGGCCTTGTATTAGGCTCTATTGGTTCATCATCCCCTGACCAATAAGTTCATTTTCTATAATGAGGGTATATTCCTGGTTTTGCTCGGTGCAATTCTCTGTTAAAAGAGTTCAACTCAGGGCATTGCGCCTTAATATGTCCTGGCTTCTGGCAATGGGAACAAATTCTTGGCGGACCTCCTCTATGGTACCACTGATTAGCATGTAAGCCTTGTGTTATTGCTGCTGCCATAACTTGACCCTGAACAACTATGTCGTTTACGTCTCTACAAATTTTTAGGTATGTTGAAAGGTCTTTATTCTTCCATGGCCTGGTAGCTTCTTTACACTATTTATTAGCTTGTTCATACGCTAGTTGTTTTACCAAAGGCATAGCTTGTTCAGCCTCCCCAAAGATACGAGAGGCAGTTTGGAGCAGACGATCCACAAAATCATCATAAGGCTCATTAGGTCCCTGTAACACCTTGGACAACTGTCCTTGTAAATTACCAACCCCCTGCAAAGTTTTCCAAGCCTTAATTGCTGCAGCTGCTACTTGCATATATACTGCCGGAGGATAATTTATTTGATCCTGGATATCTGAATAGTTGCCCGACCCTGTTAACACGTCAACATCCCAGCCTGGGTTCCCTGCGGCTGCGTTACACCTAGCTGTATCGGTGCAATGCTCGTGGAACGCGGTTTTTCACAGTAAATATTGACTTCCCGATAAAGTGGCTCTTGCAGTGTTTACCCAATCTAAAGGTGCCAGATTGGATGTCCCTAATGATTCTAACATAGAAATCGTATAGGCAGCTTGAGGCCCATAAGTGCTTACTGCCTCCTTCAATTGTTTTACAAGTTTGAAGTCTAATGGCTGATGATATCTATGCTGTTGGGCATCCTCAAATACAGGAAAGCAAGTTGGTCCCAAACATGGGGGTTCCCTTCTGCAGGAATTTTCCCCATTGTAATTATAAGGAAGTGGCAGCGCTGTTCGCTCCACTTTCCCCCTAGTTTGTGGAGTCTCTTCACAACGGTTTCTGAACCCAACTCCTAATTCCTCCCCATCTGATTCCTCCCCTTTCATTCTTTCCATTTCCGGCAACCTGGCTGGTGTTATGGGAGCTGTCAATACTTTTATCAGAGCCCCCATCATCTTCGACAATGCCCAAAAAGGAGCTCCCACAAGGGCCTGTGAGATTTCAGAGCCCATTCTTCTTCTATTCCTTTCACTCTATCGCGAACCTTTTTCCTTTCTTCCCTAGGCTAAATTTATGGTTAGATGAGAGAGAGAGAGAGAGAGAGAGAGAGAGAGAGAGAGAGAAGAGAAGGAAAAAGCAGCAGAGAGAACAGACCTTCCTCTTGTTTTTTTTTCCTACGCTTCTCTTTTCATTCCCCATTTTCAATTTCCCATATTTTTCTCCCGGTTTTCATTCCCCGTATTCATTTCCCCGTATTCGTTTTCGTCTTCTCGTACATTTTCATCCCCCCATACGTTTTCGATTCCCCGTACGGGCCACCACCTATCACTGCCCGTCGCTCACGGGGGCAGTGATCATACAGATACACACACACACACCGCTTGTGGGTTGATGAAGGTATGCTTTTTATTGTGGGGAACGAGGCAGTGTATATAGAGCTTCCTGGTCAATCAGGGAGCTATTTATTGGTTTATGACAAGAACCTGTGAGCATGACGTGCAAATAGCCTAATCAGGACTACCTCCTGAAACTCATTAAGCCAAGCCCCTCTTGGCAGGCTGTCAGTTGCTGTCCAAGACTAAGCCAGGGTGTGCCTCCAAAGGCTCCCAAATGCTTTTGCCCCTGACAGCAGCTGTATTCCAATAAACTTTTTTAATAAACAGGCAGCAACATGTTGAATTTCACACTGAGTCATTGTTTGCCTCAACTGTTTTAGGAAGTATGGCTACAGTATTGGATTTTTGTGTGTTCTTCTTATACTTTAATTTATTAAACATGCTGTGTTGATTTTTAGAAGCTCAGTCTTCCTCAGGCATTCTCTTTATTCTGAAAACCAATAACTTGAATAGAGTTTGCAGAAATAGAAATTAACAGATCCTATTTAAGAGTGTGACTTTTCTTTATGGTTTTGTATCTAAATTAAGTATAAATTATTTATTTTTATCTTTTTTACAACAAGGATATATGACATTTATTATAACATTTTACTAGCCTAGATATATTATGTTCCTCAGTATGGCTATCTAACTCTACTATTAATGAGTGAAACTTTGCCTGAGCAATGAAATCCATACATAATCTTGGTTCTCTGTTCCTAGAATGTCAACAGTGGTGTTGTAGGGGTTATAAACATATTATTCATGTTGACATATTTGTTGTGACTAGTAAATAGCTATTTTTACTTACATATTTGTTGTGGTTTAGTAAGCTTTGTTTCATCTTAGGCCATTATCTTTCCTGAATCTTGGAAATGTGTGCTTCATTTTCTAAGTATCCGGAATGTTTATAACAACATACATACTTAGTGTTTGAAGGAATCTGGGACATAGAGTTATTCAGACAGTTTATGAAACTCTGCCTCAGAGCTTGAGCATCAAGGAAAGATTACCAAAGAAGAACCTTCAGAAACGAGACAGTGATTGAAAGAACTAATTTAACAGAAAAATCATAAAAAGGAAAGAAGAAACACCATCTCAACATTGAGGCTTCCTAAAATAGGGATAATTAAAAAAAATTACCATACCATCCTGTATTGATTTATGCTAAATGTTCTGTTTTTGTGAAGAGAATTATGTAATACATTTTAAATTGAATCTGTTTAAATGAAATTAAGTGAATATTTAATTATCTCTCAGCAAGTACTTGAAGTCAATGTCTTTGATTCAATCCCATCTTTTATCGTTGATAAACTCTCTCTTAAAATACTCCCTTCTCTTAACCTAGTTCAGATACTTCATTTCTTCCCCTTCAGGATAAGGTTTCTTAACCAGTCTTTTTACCTGCAGTCAAATCTCTCTTTATCTTTCTTGATGTTCTCTACTTTTTCATATATTTCAGACAATTAGTGTTCTATATTTTACCAATTTTTAATTTTTCAGACTTTTATGGAACATAAAGTATAAAACAAGTATTTTACGACATTTTTCTTTTAGTCTGAGAATAAAGGATTAGAAGCAACCAGGAGCAATGTAGTTCAACCAGCTTCAGAAGAGGGAAGAAAATCCAAGTCCAAACCAGGTAGGGTACAGAGTTCATTTTAGTCTGTGGGACTTTGTGGCTTGTTGTTGCTACTTTGTTTTGTTGTGAAGAGTCTGTGCAGAAATTAATGAGAGCCAAGAAAAGTGTTTATTCATGTCACACCTAACAACAGAAGGTTTGGGGGCAGGGGGTACAGTTCAGCTCAGTCCCCAGCACCACACCCAAAACACTAAATACTAGAAAGAACTAAATCCTGTACTAGATGGAAGACTAATTTTCTTGACTTGTACATTTTAAAGTTTATTGACACTAAGTGTCTCATTTTTTTATTTGGGTATATAAGACTGCTTTTCTGATCTTTACAGACAAGCAACTTATTCAGTATACTGCCTTTCCACTACTTGCTTTCCTTGATGGGAACCCTGCTGCTGCTGCTGCTGAACAGGGAAGCACAGCTGTGTCCTCAGAAGTGATGTCTTCTGTAGAGAAGCCCATAGAAGTTGATGAGCTTCTGGAGAGCAACCTGGACCCAGAACCAACCCAGAGTAAGCTTGTTCGACTGGAGCCATTGACTGAGGCTGAGGCTAGTGAAGCTACCTTGTTCTATTTATGTGAGCTTGCTCCTGCTCCTTTGGATAGCGACATGCCGCTTTTAGATAGTTAACTCCCCAGGAAGTGGGCTCCATGTGTACATATTCATCAAAATGATGAACTATTTATTTTAAAGTATCATTTGGTACTTTTTTTGTAAATTACTTTGTTTTGTTTAATTGGATACTGTGGAATAAAAGCACCTTTGGCTTTTCTCACTAACTACACTCTTGCAAAGCTTTCAGATATTACTCCGCTGCCTCAATGTATAAAACTTAATGCACATTATTGGCATATGTTTAAGTTGAATTTAATGGCCATTTTTCTCCAGCTGTTGTAATTTGGATTTCTTTTTCACAAATATGACCTTTAATCCCAGTTAAACTTGTTTGTTTTACTTGTTTGATACTACTTGCATTTGAGTGCAAGTCACCAGAACACCTAAAGCTTTCTCTAGTCCAGTTACTTTTATTAAGTATTTTTCACTTGGCTTATTTTTAAAACTGGGAACATAAGTGCCTGTATCTTGTAATACTTTGTATGTCTTTCTTGGTTCAGAGAAATTCATTTATGTTCAGAGAAGTTTTATTACGTTCAACAGAGAAGGCAAAGTATTCATCAGTGTGTGACACAGTTCCAGCTCCATGTATGTAGAAGAGTGTGGGATGGGATGAAGTTACCCTATCCTTTTAGATTAGTTTTCAGTAAAAGTTTTCTGGTTTGTTTGTGTTCTTATGAACAGGCTATTTAGTAAAATAAATATAATGAATGTTGACTACTAGTATTTGTTATGTGTCTTTTGTGGGGGATGCCTACATGAAACAGTTGTTTTTTTCTCATTAGAAGATGATTCTAAGCTGTATGTACTGTCCATCTTTATATTAATGTGAGTCACACCAAGTTTATGCCTCAGTGGTGTATATTGCAGTAAGAAATGAATAATATTCATATTTTTATTGTATTTTGCTATTATTTAAGCATTTTACTGACTTGCTTTCTATGTTTTAATGAACTGAGAGAAATACGCTCCTTGTCTTTGTGTGAAAAAGGTAAGAACAATGTCACTGTCCTGAGAGAAGGTAAGAGAAACAATTCAACTTATCTCTTTGAAACAGTTACAAGAATTAGAGACGTAATGCCAGGGTATACATTGCTAATTGAAGAAATCTCCCATCAGGCAGAGGCTGAAAGTAATTAACACCTAAATATTGTATAGGGCAATATTGTATAGGACAATGAGAAGCCATCAAGAAGTTCATTCTGTTGGACATATTGTGCCTCTTGGGGTCTTGGAAATTTTCTTCTATGTTGTTAAAATTCAAAATAAGTCCTAACATGTGCAAAGCTCTGTACAAAATAAAACAGATAGGAAGGCTTTAGGCGCAGAGAAGTAGGAAGTTAAGAAGTCACTTTCCTAAAGTTTGTTAGATCAGGAATTGAGAAATAATACTTGGAGGTTTTTGTTTTTTCCTTTTGTTATCATGGGTGTGATCCAATCTGTTCACTTTGAGGGCATTTGGGAGCTCAAAACTTTTTGAAAACTTTATATCACCTAATAGACTTTTTATCATAATTAATTCCATTTTTCTCAAAGAATTTTCTGTGTGAAATGACATACTGATGACCTGTGATACTTCTGCAGCTGGGAAGCTTTGTTTTTGATGAAAATTTCTAAGTGTCTAAAAGGACATCTCTAGTTACACCAATGATAGAGACAGTGTAAATACATGTAGTAGAGATAGCTGATTGCCAAACCACGTCTGCTCCATATTATTTTTGCCTTTGCAATGGATTATGTAGCTAAATTCTAATTAACAGATGAACTCCAAATGACAACTTGCGAAAAATGGAAACTTGAATCCAACTTAAAGATGTGCCAATACTGTGCATTTTTAAACTCTAAAAGCTGCTGTGATAGCCTCCCTCATGCTCTTCCACAACTTTACTCCTCCCCCTTGATGCAGAGATGGAGGAAGTGTCTCATTACACAGCCAAGAAGGGGACTTACTGCTTACAGTAGGAGAGCTACCTCCCACTGGTGCACCCATTTTATACATTTAAGTGATGTGGTAACAGATTTCTGAGATTTTTGAGACTGTTAATGTGTTTAGTGTTCACTGATAAAGTATAGTCCATATTTTGATGACTTGTTAAGCATAAAAGGTAGATCTGTATCTGAAATCCTTTTATTGGGATTGTTAGACCCCAGATCCAAAAGAAGACTCTCATCACGATCTCCCATGCAACTGCAAAGGGTTTTATTAAAAAGAACCAAGCATGCTGGGGCTCAATGTGCGTCCTTAAGCAAGACAGAGGCAAAGAGCACTGAATAGAGTCAAGCAAGGCTTTTTATACAGTGGAACAAACAAGTCTTATCAGGAAGTTACAGGCAAGTATGCATTTGCACCTTCTTTTGTAATCAGTCAGGACATTCTTGGTACTTTCCGTGCTTAACCAGGTTAACTGTAAACTATGGTAACCTGTCAGGAGAAGTAAGAGTTTGTGAAAGAGGGGTAAGAGATGGGGGAGGAAGGGGAAGACTTAAGCATGAAGCTAAAGCTAAATTTGTTCAAAATCATAATATACTCATGTACATAATGTAACCTATTAGCAAG
>PVHP010015272.1:15325-37835 GCA_004024765.1 Zapus hudsonius
CTCAAAAAAAAAAAAAAGAAGAAGAAGAAAGGGCACAATCTAAGTCAATGAAAAATTGATCAGTCTGGCAACTCCTGGTCCCAGTCACTGGCTACTTCCTGTCGGGCCCTGCTTGTTGGCACTGCTAAATGAGGGCACAGAGAACAAAGGGTTAATGATGTTTGAACAGTTGAAACCCCGATAATCCGGTAGGCATTTCCCAGCTTTGTCGTCAACCCTGACTCCCAACCCCCATGAGCAAGCCACAGGAACCCAGTGTTCCCACCTCAGCATGACCTGCAATGGGTGTCAGACCCAAGTAATAAATTTCCCTGTACCCATCCCCATGGACCGTGGCTATAATCACGTATTTCCCGCCACTCAGGCCCCCCATTTATACAAATTAGGTATTCACAGGTTGTCTGCACTCATCTATCCCCTTGCAGACCACCAACTCACCACCCTGACTGACATATCAATCCCCTTGCTCTCCCTTATTCCTCATCCTCCTGGCTTCCTTTCCCTATAAATGTAAGCTCTCCCCATTCAATAACGAACCATGTGGATACACTATACACATCTGCTCACGTCTGTGTCTCGTACCTCGCCAGACACACCCTGCATCCACCCCCAGCTCTGTGGAACCACCCTGAGACAGTGAAGCAGCAACCAGCCGGCAGCTGCAGCTTCCCACTGATTTCCCTCCATGGTGGCTGACGTCACCCCTGGAGGCAAAATGACAGCGCCCTGAACGTGTGGCTTCCACTGACTGAACAGCGTTCACCTCTACGATACGCAGGACACGTAAGTCCCCCTTCGCAAGGGAAAATCTGGAATCGCGCCTCCAAACTCTCATTTCCTACTTTGTTTTAGGTCCTTGCCATCGCGAGGGACTTTCCTAAGGCAAAAAGAAACTGAGTTCTCTTGGCTGAGGCTACTCTTCAGCAGAGAAGAAAGGCTTTTAGCTGGAGGGATTGACCCCGACAGCCTCTGGGTGTCGGCAAGCGACCATTCTATCATAGTCTCTATCTGGAATCAAATCGGTCACGCAATGGCCCAGTAAGACCCTTTAGGGTGGGCTACTAAATCTCTGAAATTTGCGGATAGGCTTGCGTCTGAACTATTAGGGAATCCCCCTTACTGCCAGTCAGTAACGGAAAGTTGCCTAACAGTTTCGGCGCTTCTACATCTTTTTCCATCATGCAAAATTCCACATCTGAACAGAAAAGTTCTCCAGTCAAAGCATTAAGGACACTCCTGAAATCATGGGGACTTAAGCTTCCCAAAAAAGAAGCTACTTCCTTCTGGGAGGAAGCCCTCATGATTGCTCCTTGGATAGATTTCAGCATCCCCTATTGTTCACAAGTATGGTCCCATATAGAGTGCCTAGCTAGAAACAAAAGAACTTCCCCTCCCTTCCTCCCAATACTAGAGGCGATAAAACAATGTTTAAATCAACCCGAAATAAAACCTGACCCTAAAATACAAAAGAATACCAGTTCTAATAAAAAGGGCTCTGAGGATCACTTAATGACAGACATACAGTCCCTAAAAAGAGCTGTAGAACTGAGGCAAATATTCATATGTGCCAGTGCACAACCTGCACCACGGTTTCCAGCCATGCTGAAATCTGAGCTGCCCCAACTGCAGTCTGGCATGTCCATCAGCCTTTCGAAAGAAAGTGCTGTTAACCCCTCAATGCCCAGATCTGTCTCTCCAGCTTTGCCTCTGCCTTCTCCCGCAGTACCAGAGGAACCAAAAATCAAAACAGCCCCCTCCCCAGCCCTCCCAGACCTACCTGCAATTTCAAAGCAGCTATGCAAAATCTCCCCTGCTCCCTCGGAGGAGTCACTTACAATTTCATAATGGCTATGTGAAATTTGAGATCAGAATTGGAATACTGAAACGCAGGAAGCTAAAACTATCTCAGCTTTTCCAGTAAATATTCAGCCTACTAGAGCACGATCTTCCAATTGGTACCCATACCAAGCAAATGATTTAAAAGAATTGAGACAGACTGTCAGAGAACATGGGGTACATGCTCCATGGACTAAATCCCTTGTCTACAGCATGCATGGAGCACTTAAAACGCCCCAAGATTGGCATGATATATGCAGGTCCTCTCTCCCCAGTGCTCTGTTCCAGCAATGGGAAGCGCTTTATAGAGACGAATTCTTCCAACAGATCAGGAATAATGAAGGCCACCAGCAAACTCCTTGGGGCTTTGATGAAATATTTGGACAGGGCAACTTTACACGGGCATAGAGCAAGCCCACCAGCCTCCTGGATATTATGAACAGGTTCGCCTGTGTGCCATTCAGGCATGGGATAGAATTACGCCCCCATTTGACTCCCGAGATGATGCATCCTCTTTGCTGCTCCTCCGACAAAAGCCGGAAGAGCCTCTCTGATTTTATTCTAAGAACTAAAACTAATTTACAGAGAAATATCCCCAATACAGCTGCCAGAGGCATACTAATTAGGACCATCTTATGGGACGGGATGACTCTGAAATTTAGGTTAGCTTGCCAAGGACTAAAAAATGAGCATTATGACAAGTGGATAGTTGCAACCCAAGACATAGAAACAGCGTCTCATAAAACTGCCTTTCTGGCACAGGCTCTTGCCACAGCATTACGCCCCCAGGGAAAATGCTTTACCTGTGGTGAGGAAGGACATTGGAAAACAGAATGCCCAACTCTAGAAGACACCCTAGATAAGGCCCCTCCTGATAAAACCCCTCCACCAACAGTTTGCCCCAGGTGTCGCAAAGGATTTCATTGGAGGAGAGACTGTCGTGCCATTTATGATAAGGATGGCAAACCCTTAAAACCTTTAAACTCCCAAACGGGCATCCCCCAGCCTGGCCAGTAAGGGAAAACTCCCATGACATCCAATGGATGACGACTATATTTAAAGGAGCTCACCCAAAATTACTTCTAGAAATAGGAGGGAAATCTTTCAAATGCCTCATAGATACAGGTGCGGACAAAACTATTCTAAAACAATCTGAGATCCCACAACATTGGGAACTCATTCCAGGACCACTGCTAATGGGAGTAGGTGGTCCATCCCAAGCTTATATAACCAAAGAAACATTTAAATGAAAAGATCCCAATGGAATCACAGGCCCGATCTCATGGAAGGACATACATGACCTTATCAATGCTGCAAAAGCTTCATGCCCGCCACAAGCTTCTCTCACTGCTATATTAATTGCTGTTTTTACTTTGCTTCTTTCTAACAGTGCAGCAGCCACAGAGCCAAATTCCCCTGCTCTCACCAGGCCCCCTCTTGGTGGGGAAGGATAACCATGCCCTACATGACTGCCCTTCCCCCTAATTACTGCTCCCCAGGTATTATCCTACAGGAACCTCAGAGATTCCAGGAGCTGCACTCACCCAGTCCCACCTCTGCCCAGGAGACCTCATCCAGACCCAGCTTGGATCACTCCAGAGATGATTGACTCCTTCCTGACTCCAATAAAACAATATATCTCATCACTGCTGAATATGGGACATGGACTTGGGGGAAAAGATATTGTTTTTCATGCCAATGAGTGTTGTATCTTCCCTATGTCCCTATCCCTTGACTCTCCATTCCTTTGATTTCTTCTCCCCTCCCCATTCCTTAGCTAGCTGTTTGCCATAGGGACCCCTTTGCTCATGGCCAGCCTCCTGCATGCTTATGCCACTGATCCATATTTAAAAGAATAGGGGGAAATGTCAGGCACTGCTTGTTGGCACTGCTAAATGAGGGTACGGAGAACAAAGGGTTAACGATAATTGAACAGGTGAAACCCTGGTAATCCGGTAGGCCTTTCCCAGCTCCATTGTCAACCCTGACTTCCAACCCCCATGAGCAAGCTACAGGAACCCAGCATTCCCACCTCAGCATGACTGGCAATGGGTGTCAGACCCAAGTAACAAATTTCCCTGTACCCAACCCCATGGACCATGGCTAGAGTCACGTATTTCCCACCACTCAGGGCCCCCATTTATACAAATTAGGTATTAACAGGTTGTCTGCACTCACCTATCCCCTTGCAGACCACCAACTCTCCACCCTGACTGACCAATCCTCTTGTTCTCCCTTACTCTTTATCCTCCTGGCTTCCTTTCCCTATAAATGTAAGCTCTCCCCATTCAATAACGAACCATTTGGATACACTATACACATCTGCTCGCGTCTGTGTCTCGTACCTCACTGGACACACCCTGCATCCACCTCCAGCTCTGTGGAACTGCTCTGAGACAGCGAAGCAGAGACCAGCTGGCAGCTGCAGCTTCCCACCGATTTCCCTCCGCGGTGACTGATAACATCCCCGGAGGTGGAATGACAACTTCCCTCACTGAGCTGTTGACCAAAGTGACCCATGAGATTCCAAAAACAAGACAGGACTCATTCAATGATCTTGAATACCCACAACATTCTTCAGGTAAGATCCTGTTGCTGAAGAAACCACAGAAAGCCATCTAACAGCACCAAGAGACCCTGCAAAGTCCAGAATTGTAAGCATCCCCCAGATGGTAGTTAGTGCAGGGCTGGAAGGCACTGCATAACCTGCCAAGGTAAACTAGTCAATGATAGCTGGAGTAATCAGAGGCCACTGATATGAAGCAGTCTGTTGCCATGAGTAGGCCAAACACACTTCCTACTGGGAGGGCACAACGAACCAAGAAACAAACACTTGTGCAATGGATGTTCCAAAGCCTGGCGGAGGTAATCAACAGCTTTTCATTTGGCCAAGTAATCTTTTCAGTGATGGGGAGCCCTTAACTGGAATTGGAAACTCAGGGAAAAATGCACTGGGAACCAAAATCTTGGGACCCCAAAGTGAAATGCACTTTACAAGTGATTTACAAAAAGACTACTAACAATAGAATCTAGCCAATTCAGAAATGTGTATCTCAGTTAACCTATACTGATCTCACTCTCCGATGGAGATTCTGTTTGTAATTATCAGAAGGCAGCACAAGAGCTTTCGCTCTTCCAACCCTACCAATGAGCCGCAGGCCAAAAGCTGACATCCTGTCAATAAATGAGCCACCCCAGACTTACCATGGAGGATCCACATGGAACCCTTCAGAGAGTGGTGGGAGAAGCAAGAGGCCCATAACCAATCAGTCAACCCAGGATAAGCCTGCAAGACAGACACCAACAATTTTCAACACCACCTAAAGCAGAAGTACAGAGGCCCCTAAGACCTCAACAATAGAGCAGCCTTAACACCCACCATGACTCATGGAACTGAGTGGAAGAGGAGAAGGAAAGATTTTAAAAGCCATGGTGGGTGAGAATATCCAGAGACATGGCCCCCTAAGTAACAACATACAAAGGCGGTAGAACCGGGTTGACTCCTAGGCTATCCATAACCTATTACCCCAAGGACTTATCCAGTCTGCCCACGGAGGAGGATATCCAGCTGATTGGGGTCAGGGAAGAGGGAAATCAGGGAACTGGGGATATCAACATGTTATTGGCTCATTCAATGTATCTGATTATGGATAATAAAGAAATAAAATTAAATAAATAAATTTTTTAAAAAGAGACCTCTGATATGAAATGCAGTCTGCTGCCATGAGTATGCTGAACACAGTTTCTACTGGGAGAGAACAGTGAACCAAGACATGAACACTTGTACAATGGTGGCAAAAAAGCCCGAGGGAGGCAAAGAACAGCTTTTAATTTGGCAAACTAATTAACTCAGTGACATTTATTTTCAACATAGTGGAAGTTAGAGTTAATGCAGTCAGAGAAGAAATAAAAAATATACTGATTAGAAGAAAAACATAAATCTTTTGTTAGCAGATGACATCATCTATGTAGACCATTCAAAGAAGAAACAATACTCTTGGATCTCAAACTATAGTCACAAAAAAATTTAAAATAGCAAGACTGTAAGATAGAAGGCTAATACATAATTGCCAATTGCTTTCATAACAGCGACAAATTTAATTTTGAAGTTGAACATACCAGTTATATTAGCATCCAAATGGAAACATGTATAAACCTAACTGTGGAAGATCTACTTGCAATAAATTGCAAAACTGATGAAAGAATGAAATTAATTTGACTTATAAGAAGACTTGGTATTGTCAAAATGTCAGTCCTTTCCAACTTGATTTATAGATTCAATGAAATGCCATGGAGAATAGTCTTCAACACATCGTACTTGAGCACCAGGCATCTACATGCACAGAATGAATTTATCCATTAGCCTCACATCTTTCACAAAAATGAGAGAACTAAATGTAAAGAAATTCTGGATGAAAGGCCGGGCGTGGTGGCGCACGCCTTTAGTCCCAGCACTCGAGAGGCAGAGGTAGGAGGATTGCTGTGAGTTCAAGGCTACCCTGAGACTACATAGTAAATTCCAGGTTAGCCTGGATTAGAGCAAGACTCTACCTCAAAAAGAAAAAAAAAGAAAAAAATTCTGGATGACCTCAACTTTGATGATGACTTTTTCTAATTGATGCTTGGGATTGAATTTGGGTCTTACACATGCTAGACAGGCATTCATATCACGGAGCTACCTCTATGGCATGATGTATGAAAGATTTCATAAACAAGTGAAAACAAGCCAAATATTGGGAGCAAATATTTGCAAGAGATCTGATAAAGGGATAAAATAAACAATATAAAATCTCAACAGAAAATATTGCTAACTTTTGAAGATGGTGGAGTGGTATCCACACTGTAGCAGTCAGTGGGGAAAAAAGACAGAAAATCAGGAAAACACATCCTTCTGAAAACTGAAGGGATACATGATAAATTCAACCCCAGCAGAAATAGGGAAGATTCAAAACATTCACACAAAGAGCTAGCTCTTTCAGAAGCACTGGTCTTAGCCGCTCAGCTATAGCAAGCAGCTCATGGTTCCAGCGCCCCTCATAAAAGCAACAGCCAGTGGCTTTCCTGTTTTTGTTTTTTGTTTGTTTTCTCAGAGGTATTTGTTTAGCATCTGAGGATCCAGGGGAACTCTATCTATAGCCAGCTGATACAGTGGAAACCGTAACTAGGAAGATATATTTTCCAGCTGCAGCAGGAACTCACATCCACCCTGTTACAGCCCCATATGCAGACCCAGGGTTTGGCAGTGAAGAGTCCCACTGAGCTACAAGGAAAAGAGTTAAAGGCAGGCATGACTTGTACCAGCTTTACAGAGGTCAAAAACACTTAAAGTCCTGTGAGGGGTGCTGTGTATAGGGGGACTGGACATTAGTGTGTGTGGAAACAGGTGCTCCCTGCATGTTCAGGACAGGATGAATTGGGACCCAGTGAATCTAGAGCCCCTGCCCCCTTGAGGGGAAAGGTGGAATCCATTCCTGTGTGCTTCCGGGCATATCGGTCTGGAGCTCTAGGGGCCATAGCAGTAACAGCACCTGCATTACTCCAATCAGGGGAGGAGACCTGCGTGGTGAGTTTTGGAGACTGAGCACTTAGGTACAGGGAGCTCCAAACTGGTGAAGAATAGAACCTACCTGTGGTCAGGATGCTTAAGACAGGAGAGATACATGATAAGTTTAAACCTTGTTCTGTCACTTTGTTTGGGGCCTGAACACACCGAACAGGTGAGGGGCAAGGGAAATCCAGGTCGCATGCTGCAGGCTAATAAGCTTGGCTTATTTTGGCCCTGAGCTTTAGGAACTCCAGCACAACTAGCGCCCATACACCCCAGCCTGAGACACCAGTGCACCTGGACCTGTGTGCTCCAGAACATTGAAGTGTGGACCGTGTCTGGGGTGGGCACTCTAGTGAAGGGAACACCGTTTCTGAGTCCTGTGCCTGGGGTCACCAGAGTAAAAGGGACTGACCTGATTGGTGCCTGTACAACCATTCTATACTGCCCCAAATCAAACACAAGTATCACCCACCAACCTAGAGTAGTAGACACAATTCTAACCTCCATAACTTCTGCACCTGTGCTATTCCATACGAATCCAGCACAAGCTAAAACAAGATCAACTGCTGAAGAAATAACTTTTATACAGCTACAAACCTCCTATGCACTTGGCTCCCAGCACCCCAGGGTGCCTCATTCTGATTTTAAATAGAGAGCAATAGTTCAATGGTAGGCACCTGACAGCATGGTAACAGGGTGATCTCTATAACCCACCCAGCTGGGACACAAAGGGGAAAGAGGAGCAAGTAGGTCTGCTCTGAAACACCCCTGAGCACCAGTAGCAAGACACAGTGGTGACTACAGCCAGAGTAGACCTCTGACCTCCATAACATATTACATAACAGACACCAGCCCAGAACTTCTGGCACACCCATAACCTCTGCAACTCTGTGGTTTAACATCTGTGGTTAAAACGCTATCCCACATCCAATTGATGCCCAGAACACAACACTCACTGAATTTCCAACAAAAACCTAAATTGGCTCCCGGATTAAGAAAACTAAACTGTTACCCATAAATAGGGAAAAAAAAAAAAACAACATAAACCACAACACATCAAGCTCAAAGTCCCCACTTAGGATTCCTAGTCCCACAATGGAAGATGCCAGTGAGAATGAAGGGGAGACAACAGAGCTACAATCTCAAAATGAGAAATAACTTCAGGCCATAACTTCGAGATCCTGACCAGGATGATGGCTGTGATGGAAACTGTCAAAAAAAGGTAAATGAGATGAAACTCAACAACAGAGCACAGCCATCAGACTCAACTTGAGAAAAATCAGAGTGACTTCAAAAGTACATTAAGTTTAATGAAGATGAACCAACTACGTGTGACCCAAATAACCAGCTAATTAAGTTTGATGAGGACATAACCAAACTTAAGGATGAAATCCTTGAAACATCAAAAACAAAACTAGATTGGAAATTGGAACTCACCAGAGAAATTGAGGGTATGAACAAAAATATAACAGAAACTAAAAGTCAAACAGAGGTTTTAAAAGCCTCCTTTGAATCCCTCAATCCCAGAGTTATAGCCTGGAGGACAGATTTTTAGACCTTGAAGACAAGGCAGAAGAAATATAAATTCCATTATCAATAAATTCAGAAAATCATGGAAACAAAATATGAGGGCTCTGTGAGATACCCAAATGAGACCAAATCTCAGGATCCTGGGGATCCCAGAGGGTGAAGAAACCCAGACCAAAGGCACAGAAATAATTTTCAACACAATTATAGAAGAAAGTTTTCCTAATCTTACAAGAGAAAAACCAGTCCAGATAAAAGAGGCCCACAGAACTCCAAATAGACAAGACCAAAGAAGAAACTCTCTAAGAAATATATTAGTAAAAATACTAAACATAGAAAACAAAGAGTGCTCAAGGCATCGAGAGAGAAACGACTCATCACAAATAAAGGCAAGCAGGTCAGACTTCTCATTAGAATTCATGAAGGCCAGAAGGACTTGGAACAAAGTTCTTCAAGGCCTAGAGAATTATGGCTTCCACCTTAGACTACTGTACCCAGCAAAGCTATCCCACATAATAGATGTTGAAATGAAAGTGTTCAATGTTAAAAGCCAATTCGACAATTGTATGAACACAGCACCAAACTCAGAGGATACAATGTGTCTTCAGCCACACACTGCTGGGATGAATCTTCAAACCAGGCACAATTTGGGGAGGAAAGTATTGAAACTACAGATTGAGGGGAAGTTCCGTAATAGCCAAAGAGGCTGGCCCTCTTTCAAAGGTCCGAGCAGAGAGAAAAACCCATCACACAGAACAGCAAACAGGCAGGAGGGCAAGGAGAGAATTTCTTCCCCTTTATATATGCTTAGGGTGGGGGTCTTACAACCCTTTCCCAGACTTAATGGCTTCCTGAGTCTCTGGAATTTCCTTCCTGCCCTGCCCACACAGGAAAGGATGTTTACTTCTAGCTTCTTTGAGCTTCTTTACATCCTGCCCCTACTGAGAGGCTGCCTTCCTATAAACATCCTCAGAGACCCACCCATGATGACTTGAAAGGTCAAGTTGACATCAAAACTTAACCATCACACTATGGGAGATAATTCTCACAGAAGAGATGAGCAACCAACTTCAAGAGCCCAATAGAAGGTGAGCACAGTAACCAAAATTAGTGGGCTAATAACATGTCAGGCATCAACCCCCAGAAACCACCATGCCAGGGCTTAAAGTAAACCTCACAGTTATATCTCTGAAAATAAATGGACTTAACTAACTCCCCTCTAAAAAGACATGGGTTAAAAGTGTGTATTAGTAAGTGGACCCTTCCATCTGCTGCCTTCAAGAAACACACCACTCCTCTAAAGACAGAAATCTCCTTAGGGTGAAAGGATGGAAAATGATCTTCCAAGCAAATTGAAATAAAAGACAAGTGACTGTGGCTACATTTTTTAAACAAAAATTAATTAATTAAAAAGGATAATGAAGGTCACTTCTTGCACATCAAAGGAACAACCTAACAAGAGTGTATTAGTATCATAAATATGATTGCATAGAATACAGGTGCACCACATTTCATAAAGCAAAAATTAATCAAAAACAAAATAGAAATAGGCTCCAATTCCATCATAGTAGGAAACTTTAATACACCACTATCATTTCATGACAGATCATCCAAACAGAAGGTAAGCAGGGAAATGGATCTTAACAAAACCATAGATTAATTAAACCTAACAGATATATACAGAATATTCCATCCCCAGATCATAGAATATACATTCTTCTCAGTAGCCCATGGAACTATCTCCAAAATAGATCACATATTAGGACATAAAGCATGCCTCAACAAATTTAGGAAGACTGACATAGCCCCCTGCATCATATCAGACCACAATGCATTAAAGTTGGAAATTAACAATGGGAGGAGCAGAAGAAATTGCACCAATTATTGGTGGCTGAACAATATGCTATTAAACAACAAATGGGTCATTCAAGAAATCAAAAAGGAAAGAGCCTTGGTGGGGTGAAATATCCAGAGACATTGCCCCCTTCAGTAACAATACTCTGAGGGGGGGTGAATATGGCTACCTCTTCTTGTGCTATTTGTAACTCCCTATCTCATAGATCTAGTATGCCCACCAAGGAGGATCTCCATTTTGATGGGGACTGAGAGAAGGGAAATTGTGGTACCATCACAAGATTTGCTCATACCACATATCTAATTATTAATAATAAAAATATTATTTATATATTTACCAGGAATCATATAATGCCAGCTGCACAAAGTGGCATTTGTGTCTGGAGTTTTATTTTTTTGTTTTGTTTTATTTGCAGTAGCTGGTGGCCCTGGTGAGCCCATAGTGTATCTGTACCCCCCCCCTCATAAATATTGTTTTGTTTTTAAAGAAAGCAATCCAATTAAGGAGGTGTGGTGTCTCATGCCTGTAATCTCAGCATTTGAAAAATGCAATATGACAACAGTTGTTGCCAGGGGGTAGAAGGCTGGCTGAATAGATTAATGAAACTTTCTATATGCAGTTATTGTGGACCCACATTAGCATACATTGATTTGTTGAAATGCCAAGATTTACTTCTGATGGAAACTACAGACAGAGTCATTGTTGGTTCATGAATTACAATAAACATTTCATCCTGGTCGGCCATGTTGATAATAGAGGAAGTTACCATCTGGAAAGGTATCAATTTAGACAAGATTTTGAATCACCATGGGAACACATCTCTGGGAATATCTGTGAAAGATTAATTGGGGTGGGGCAGCCACCCTAACTGTAGCAACATCATTCCATGGACTGGAGTCATGGATTGCATAGAAGTGGAGACAACAAACTAAGCCCCAGTGTTCATCACTCTGTTCCTGACTGCAGATCCAATGTGACCAGCATCCTGTTCTTGCCCTCATGCCTTCCCTGCCATGATTGTAACTTCAAACTGTAAACTGAAATAAACCCTTAAGTTACATCTGTTCAGGCATTTAGTCCCAGCAATCAGAGAGATAATAAAATCAGTACCAAGAAGAAGTGTCATTGCTGTGATGAACCTGACCGCAGGTCTTTGGTACTGGTCCGTAGGGTAACTGTGGCATTGTCTGGAACTTTGGGCTAGAAATGTACTTGAATATAAGAAAAGCTCAGTGGACCATTATGGAAGACACAAATACACACACACACAAAAAAAAAAAAAACTGTGGATATTGGAGACCAAGCTTATGAGATTTCAGAGGGCTCTGAGAAACGGCTGGAAGTGGCAACCACATTGGCTGCATTCTACCCTATCCTGAAAACTTGAATGACACTGACCGTAAAGGTAATGGGAGTAATTTGTTTTACAGAAGTCTCAAGACAGGATGTCCTTCATGTTTGTGCTGGCAAAGCAGCTATAACTGCTAAAAAGAAACTGTCATGGCCTCATTCTCTTCAGCTATCCCACCTCTATTTCCCTCTTCTCTGCCTTCCCACCTTGTGCTCCTTACTTTTTTAAAACTTTTTAATGACAGCTTCCATAATTGTAGATGATAAACTATAAGGATTCCCTCCCCATCTCCCTTCTCCCTCTCAATTAGTTTCTTTTTTGTTTGTTTGTTTGGGGTTTTTTTTGTTTGTTTGTTTTTTGAGGTAGGGTCTCGCTCTAGTCCAGGCTGACCTGGAATTCACTATGTAGTCTCATGATGGCCATGAACTCATGGTGATCCTCCTACCTCTGCCTCCCGAGTGCTGGGATTAATGGTGTGTGCCACCATGCCCGGCTTCTCAATTAGTTTCTATTTGGTTTTGATATCATCTTTTCCTCCCATTTTGAAGGTCTTATTAAGGTAGTGTTGGACACTGCAAAGTCATGAATATTAAGGTCATTATTTATCTGGAAGATTGCATTGTGAGCACTCATACCTTTCTTTGTCTCTTACAATCTTTCTACCACCTGTTCTGCAATAGCCTCTGAGCCTCTGGATGTGTGGTATAAACATCCTAGTGCTGAACACTGCACTGTCCATCCTCAGCACTGTGGTGTCTTTTGAGTTATCTCACTGATCAACTCCATTTGCAAAAAGAAGCTTCTCTAGTCAAAAGTGAGAGTAGCATTAATAAATGGATATGTACATTTAAAAACAGTGTTCATAAGGAAGTTTGATAGGCATAATATATGCATTTAGCCAAACAACAGCAGGTATTACTCCTCTAAGACTCATGACCTCCCCCACCTTTGGCCTTTGACTAGTACCAGGCATGCATTCTGTTCTGTGGAGCTGGCCCCTAGTCTAATTGCAGAGTGGCTGGTTTCCCCAATAACAGATGTGCCACTACTTAACACTTGGCTCATTTGGCCTGGCTGGCCAGTCTTAAGGCTTGCAAGGTCCACTGCTGCTCACCACCATTGATGACTTCTGTGTCCCATAGGGCTGCATGCAGCCATAGCTTTCTCCAGCTTTCTGTAACCTGGCTAAAGGGGGTTTTCAGCTCATCTCCAGTTTCATTCTTAGTTACCTGCAGCCCAAGTATGGGTGATCTTTGGCAATAGGATCTTACTATCTTGTTCTGGGCACCCAAGAACCATGGCAATCACCTGTATTATTTTAGGGGTCTCAGGAACCTCCCTGGCCAACAACTCACTGGAAGGTATTCCACCCCTGGCACTGAAATTTTTCTAGTAACAATATATGGCTTCTGTGTGTGCCATTATCCAAAGAAGTAA
Organism: Zapus hudsonius; assembly: GCA_004024765.1. NCBI lineage: Eukaryota > Metazoa > Chordata > Mammalia > Rodentia > Dipodidae > Zapus > Zapus hudsonius. Next base: position 28,880 of record PVHP010015272.1, read on the forward strand.
GTTTCCATATGGCGTCTTCTAAACCTCTTAAATTTTGGTTAACACTTCTCCCACCCTTCCTTTACTCAATCCTTTCCCCTCAACCCACTTAGGCCACTACACCACTAGTAATCATGTGATCTACTCACATGTATACAGTACCCTCCCCTTAGGTATTTTCTCTTCTCCTTCAATTATAGTCCCTTTCTAGCTCATTGGCCTCTACTACTGATTTTTATTCCATTTCACATAAAAAATCAAAACAAAGTCTGAGATAAGTCTGATGGGTTTGCTTTTGTGGGTGAGGAGTTTCCTTTCTCTTGCTGCTGTTAGTACTTTCTCTTTACTCTCTATGTTTGGCATTGTAACTAAGATGTGTCTTTGAGAGGTCATCCTTTGGTCCTATCTATTTGGGGTCCTATGTGCATCTTGTATCTGTACAGGTTTTTCTCTTGCAAGGTTAGGAAAGTTTTCTTGAATAATTCTATTGAAAATATTTTCTATGCCCCTGGCATGGTTTTCTTCTCCTTCTGGGATCCCCATGTTCCTGAGATTAGGTTTTTTATGGTATACCCCAGATCCCTCAAAATTTGTTCACTTGCTTTTTTGAACTTATTCAAATTTTTGATTTCCATCACATTCTCTTCTGTCTTATCTTCCACATCTGAGGTTCTATCTCTCCAGTTATTGATTCCAGTGATGAGGGATACTAGAGAGGTTCTCATTACTTCAATTTGGTCTTTGGTTTCTGATACTTCTTTTTGGGTTGCCTCTATCATCCTGTTGATCATCCATTTCAAGGTTTGATTTACTTACTGCTTCTTGGTACTCATTCTTGTATTTGCTCGTCTTCATGTAGTTTGGTTAGCTGGTTCTTGAGACCTTCTGTATGCTGATTTGCCGTTAGTTCAATCACTGATCTCTTTAAGTCCATTTGATTCTCCTCCATTATATTAATCCTGGTGGCAAACATTGTGAGCTGACTTTGTACTCTAAATGTTTATCAATTTTTTTTCTTCCATGTCCCACATTAACCTCTATAGAATCTATGCCAGTATGATCTGGGCTTAGTGTCATCTCATCCTGGGCCTGCGTCTGCTCTTTTATTGTATCATTATTGCCTTCCCACTTGGAACTTGGTAGCTTAGGAGTGATTTCCTCAGCTGGTATATTCTTGCATTGAGATCTGCCCATTTCAATTCCACTTGGAGTGGTTGGTGGATGTCTTTGTAATATCTAACTACAACAGTGTGCATGGGGTGTGTGCTGGGCTCCACAGAGAGGCTTAAGTGCTCACTTGGTTTATCTGAGAGTGTGTGTGCCCTCAGCTCAGTAGCTGGGCTGGTGATTGTTAGGTCCATGGGAGTTGGGGTTTAGTGCCCCTTCAATCTGGTGGTCCTGCTGGCTCGAATGAGGGTATGGAAGTTGGGACTCTGCCAGGATGAACAGAAGGACCCCTAGCCTGCTCTTTGCCAGTTGGTGCATGCTTAGAAAGTGCAGGTGGGGCTATAGACCTGTCATGTCCCCAGACCAGACTCTGTCTTGAAAGAATGGTGTTGGGTATTGTGGTGATAAGGAATCAGGTCAGGAGGCAGCAGGGAGGAGACTGTGGGTTATGGTAAAAGCTTATGGGTTAGGTTGGAGCAACTCTCGATCCTTTGTTGGAGCAGGGAGCCTGCCCTGCTCTCATGGGTGTCACTTCTGCCCTTCTCCCCCTAGGTGGCAGTGCCGTGTCTGCCAGGATTTCACAGGAGTCAGTTCCACCCTTTGCCACTAGAAGGCAGTGCTGCACTTGCCAGGAGTGCACTATATACTTGCTCTTTCCTCCCCCACTCTGCACCTTAACATCACCTAAAAACCTTTGATGAGGAGGCTGGGATAAGCTTCTCCCAATCTCCTTGGCTCCTCTGGGGCTCATTCAAGGGTTTGACATGGCTACTTGGGGCACCAATACCGGGTTCTGAGGGTGGGTGCTGACTAACAACCAATGGGCTGGCTGGGCAGGCTGGTTCTGGGGCTTGTCCTTTGAATCTTCCTCTTGATCAGATTTCTGCTAACTTCCATTTAGCTTTGTTTACCCCAAGAAAGCTGGAGAAGAGATTGCACTAAGGCGAAGTGCTTTTTTTCCTTTTAAATTACTGTGCTGCTATAACCGCTTGCCCCTGCTGTGATGGTGGCAATGGACTATGCAGGCAGTGCCAGCGGTTTTAAGTTGATTCTGCAGAGTCCCTGACTCTGTCTAAGTTGCCTGACAAGCTAAATTTTTATTTCTCCATTCCAGAGTGACAGCATAATTTACTTCTGCCTGAGCTGAAGGCCCTAACATGCCGCCATCTTCCCAGAATTCTCGTCCCTATTTTCTTATGCATGTGTTCTTTCTTTTCAGTCTGAAGGATCCCTTCAAGTATTTTCTGTAGAGCTGGCTTTGTAGACATAAATTTCTTTAGTCTGCTTTGTTGTGGAAGTCCTTATTTCTCCTTCAGTTGCAATGGACAGTTTTGCCAGATATAGTAATCTTGGCTGATAATTGTTCTTTCATAACTTGGAATACATCACTCCAAGCACTTCTGGTTTTTAAGGTTTGTGTTGCATAATCTAATGTTATCCTGATAGGTTTCCCATTATAAGTTATTTGGTACTTCTGTGTCAGGACCCAGCCTGGCTGTACATCTGAGAGCTAAGTTTTAATATGCATCTGGATGAGAGCCGGAGCATGATAGCTCATGCCTTTGTTCCTAGCACACCTGTGCCCCCCAGGAGGCAGGGGGGATGGCAGACACTAAATCCTGTTTATAAGTGCTAATAGGTTTTACTCCTGCTGGCTGAGTTTCTGTAGATGTGTTCCTGTTTTCTGAGCCCCCTTTGTGTAAGAGATAAGGCAATGCAACACATCCCTAGATTGTAAATAAGGTTGGATGCTAAAGTAAAGTTTTGAGATCTGCTCGGACACTTCTCCCAGCTGCGTGTGTTTATGAGGCTCCGGCCGCACATTCACCTTTCCTCATGGGGCCTATCTCCTGCTGGCCAGTGAGACAGGCTCATCCACAGGGGACCAGGGATCCGTGACTCTCCCTCAGTACCCAACACTTCTGTCTTACTGGAGTTTGTGTGTTCAGTAGCTTAAGTATATGTCAAGGAGAGATTATTTCCTGGTTTTGACCGGTACTCTAAATGCTTCCTAAGTGTACATTTGTACCACTTTCCCTATTTGGGGGAGATTCTCTTTTATATATTCTTAAGTGATAGTTAAGGAACACTGATCCACAACTAAAACAATGGATGGAGGACACAATATGTATAAATGTACTGAAGGAAGTTAAACAATTAAAAGTGGCACCAACTGAAGGCTCTTATGGGACAAGCATCACTTCACCTTGGGAATCCAACCTTGTGATTCATTTACAAGCAAGCAGGGGATAAATCACCTTCAAACAATTACTTTTTCAGGACAGAAAGTGGCTTTCTCCTTTCCCAAGTGTGATGGTTGGATTTTGTTAACAACTTGGATCTTTTTAATTATCTTGGGTGGGTCTCTGATGATGTTTACAGGAAGGCAGTCTCTCAGCAGGGGGCAGGATGTAAAGAAGCTCAAGGAATCTAGAAGTAAACATCCTTTCTTGTGTGGGCAGTACAGGAAGAAAATTCCAAAGACTCAGGAAGCCATTAAGTTTGGGATAGGGTTGCAAGACCTCACTCTAAACCTATATAAAGGAGAAGAAATTCTCTTTGGCCCTCCTGCCTGTTTCCTGTTCTCTCTGTGTGGTGTTGGTGATGGGTTTCTCTCTGCCTGGATCTGTGAAAGGGGAGCAGCCTCTTTTGCATGCTGGAACTTCTCCGGTCTCTATAGGTACAAATAAATCCTTTCCTTCCATAAACTGTGCCTGGTTGGAGATTTCATCACAGCGGCATGTGGCTGACTATGACACCAAGCTAAGATATTTTTCGCATAGGGAAATGGAGATTTGAGTATTACACTGTGTGAATGGAGAATTAACACACTATACACTTTATCTGATTTTATTTGTAGAACACATTCATTCAAACTTTGGAACACAATATCAATACACAGAAAAAGGGGGGAAATTAAAATGTTATAGTCTATTCACATTAATATTTTTAAAGAAGCAAATGCAGTTTCAAAAGCTCACTAGACACTAATTAGGCACACAAATCACTAAGCTTTTCTACCTAAATTAACTCATACTACTTGATTTCCAGGTTGAAAGGTTAATCATATCACAACATATGGAATAGATACATAAGCACTTTAAACTGTAGCATACTGTAAGTGGGAGCTTATTTTACAAAGGTCCAGCATCCTCCTGGTCTTAGTGTAAACAGAGCAGCAATACACACCATATAAACGGCCCACCTTTAGTGATGTGTAAAATTAGCTATGCGTGTATTTTGAGTACAAATTATTAGTGTCAGAATGGTGGCTATTGTAGGTGGACTTGGAATTTCCCAACTTTGCTACTACTGCCTGTGTTTCAGTTTCCTCATTGTTCAAGTGGAAATAGGACATGGTTATCTAAGGATCAACTGAAAAACAGCGTTTTGTAGTTTCCTTCCATCTTTAATACTCAAAACCAACTTTTTTACAGTTTTTAACATCTTTCTTTTAACCAATAATTATCCTTTTAAAACCTCCTCTCGAGTTGCTAACATCTGCTTGAAACCTGTGATTTCTTACGTTCATAATGTTCATTTTTGGTTCATATTGTTGGTGAAGGCCATGCTTTATACTTTCTACTCAAGGATAAGTGCAAGGTCACTGAGTATGTGACTTAGTGGCCACCATCAAAAATCCTTTGAAGGCTCCATCCATAATTTGCACTGTTTTCCACTGTACCCAGAACACTCCCTATTAACAGACAACCCTGACAAAATGTATGTGACTTCATTTTTTAAACAATTTGCTTAGTAGTTGTTTACATAATTTTAGAATAACCAACTCTTGGAGTCCTCTGTAAGGAAACATATCAGATATTTTTAAAGGCAGCCACACATTTACTTTTATGCTTTGTAAAATAGCTTGAGGTCAAGCACAATTTTACTGTCACATGTAGAGAACAGGATATGTCTACCAATGACCACTTTTCCTAACTTGCCATCATATACAAAATTACCCCCTTGCAACTCTAGCTCCTATGCTCAATGCATTTGGCAAGAAAATGAATGAAATGGCAAGCAAGCACTGAGATCTAACTCATGCTAGAAAACACAGAGTTATATAAGAGCACGCGAACACGCACACACAACTTTACAAAAGCTGGGAATACTGCAGATTTCAAATAAGCAATAACCAAAGTGGGACTTTAATGCCACAAGTTTCTTTCAGTCAAAGTCACGATTGGTCAGAATAAGAGGTGCCACCAATGTCCAAACATACAGCCCAATGCCGATCCAGCTGGAAGAGATCTTCACCCAGACTGCTGTCCACTGGCTTTTCATTTCATGAGAGGGCTCATACCTAATATTTGGGGGAAAGCGAAAAGATTGGAGAGTTGGATTATTAGCCATCAAGCTACTAAACTCATTATAATCCAAAATCTGCTTTGTACCTCCCTAGTGTTGAAATTTAAGAATTGTACCACCAAGCTGGGTTTATGTGGTGCTGGGAATTGAACCCAGAGCCTTGTGCAGATTAAGCAAACATGCACTAACTGAGCTACATTCCCACTTTATATTTTTCTGGATGTGTATGTTGGATGACATGTATGTGCTTATGCATGTGAATAGGTATCCGTGACTGGAGCTGGGGAATCAGTGCGATATGCACCAGATCCCGTACTCTTGGGCTCCCAAGAAAAGATGCGCTATAGGACCGACTGACGGGGAGGCTACTAAAAATAGAATCTAGGTAATCCAGAATTGTGTATATTTGTTAACCTACACTGATCTCACTCTCCAATGGAGATTGTTTGTATTTTTCAGGATTCAGCGAGAGAGTTGTGGCCCATCTAACCCTACCAACCGACTGTAGGCCGATAGCTGAGATTTTCGCAAGAGATGAGCTACCACAGTCATACCATGGAGGATCCATATGGAGCCCTGCAGAGAATGACGGGATGAACAAGGGGCCCACAGCCACAGCTATTAAATCAACACAAAGCCCCGCCCCCTAAGCTCACAATATTAAAGCAGCCTTAACACTCACCCACCACGACTCAGGGAACTGAGCGGAAGAGGGGGCGGGAATATTGTGCGAGCTGTGGTGGGGGAGACTATCCAGAGGCATGGCACCCCTGAGTAACAACACACTTGGGCCAGGAGAACAGGGCTGAGTACTAGGCTATCCGTGGTCCCCTGCCACAAGAACTGATCCAGACTACCCATGGAGGAGGATATCCAGCTGATTAGGGATGTGGAGGGGGGGCATTGGGAATAACAACTCATTGTTTGCCCATTAAATAATGTAATTCATTATGGACAATAAATATATATTAAATAAATTAAATAAAAAAAAAATTTTGACCCTAAACTGTTAATATTTACTATTATGTGACACTCAAAGTTATCAATTATAGAGAACTATGTAATTCTCAGCTCAATCTGCAGTTAAGGAATTTTACAAAATACATGCTTTTTAATAATAAAATTGAGCAAAAGCTATTCTTAAAACAGCAACAAAGAATAATCTTTCCTCCATCTTTTATTATTATTATTAATTTTATTAAGTTATTTTACATATTCAAGGTATTATACATTACAAACACTTAAAACATACCTGCCCAACCTTATAATTAAAATCTTTACTTTGACTCTTTGAATACCAATTATTTGCACAAAATCAGAAATAAAATCCTATAAATTGCTACTTTCATAATTCCAGAAAATCTTTAGGAATTTGTTTAAAAGTGATAAAAAGCATAAATGTTCCTTTTGAAGAATTCCATGGTCTACCTACAATGAGGTATTCATATCTAGAAATTTCTCAGGTCTTTTAGTAACAGTTCAAAGAAAGAAGGAAGCTTTTATTATTCTATGTTAGGAACAGGTTTTTAATATTGAAGATACAAACAAATACATGTGATGTTGTATCAACTGAAAACATACATTCCTGTTAAGACCTGATTTTATGAAGTTTTCCATTTTAACCTCTTCAAGATTTAGAACTGCTCCAATGTTTCCGCTATTAAGGAAGCAAAACCTACATTCCACACTCTAGTTTCAGAATTCTTTTAGCTATAAATTTTAAAATACTTCAGATGATAAAAAAAGTAGTTCATATCATGTTTAACAGAATCATAAAAAACTCTTATATCCAAAGTTATGCTGAAATCCAAGTACCTGTACCAGTTGGTAAGAGTCATCATGATATACAGTGAAGCCAGGAATAGCATGAAGTGAAAGAAGGAGTAGCTGTAAGTGACACCATCCCTTTCATTATCTACGGCTCGGCGAACATCATCCCCATCCTCCAGCGACCCATCGCTTCTGTCACCACCAGCCTCTATCAATGTTGACTCGTCACTTGTCAGAGTCAGTTTATTAACCTGACTGTTGTTTGAGTTTCGGATGCTGCATGAAAGATAAGGGAGAAAGAGAAGAATTTTTGTTTTGAAGCAGGGTCTCACTCCAACCCAAGCTGACCTTGAACTCATACCAACCCCCCTACCTCAGCTTCCCCAGTACAGAGATTAAAGGCCACCACACCCAACTTTCTAAAATCAATTTTAAGATAAATGATTCTTTAATAGCTGGCCTATTAGTCACCTTTCTTACCTTGAGTAAAACACACACAGTAAGAAGAGGATTAGTCCTATAATCCCTTGGGCATGCCACCACTGTACAGACTGCCCATCCTTTGGGACAGTGCTGGTTGTATTGAAGCCAATTATGCTTAGTAGACTGGGGTTGCAATTTGTTTCTGTAAAGTAAATTTAGTCAAGTTTAAATGTCAAAGTAATAGAAAATATTTTAGGACAACATTAATCCCTGGAAATTCAAAAGTTTGTCCTAAATAGTGAAATACCCAGACACAGTTTATATTTTTAATACTGATATTTAAGGTTTTTCCTCCGTGTTTTAAGGTTTTATTTTAGAGAAGAACTTATAAGATTAAATCAATTCATTTTCAACATTAAGTGTGGCCAAGGCGTATCAATCAAGAATTAGGTAAGATTTTGATGACCTCTCTCAAGCCAGACAAATTCTAGTATAGCTAGAAATAAAATTCACTTATTGTAACCACATACACTGGCTTTTCTATCAAGAGTGATATTTATCAATTGAGCAAAGTATACTGTTATTTAAAAAGATAAGACAGCATATACATAAAAACAGTATCAGGTGTGTATGGATTTCTTTGCTGCTTTGTAAAAAAGAACCAGAGAAGCCTGGCATTCACTAAAGTATTTAATATATATTTATTTTTTCCTCCTACAAAACTCAATCTTCCATCTCTACCTTAGGAATGAAAATTACTTAAGGCTAGTATCTTAAGCAAATTAATACTATATAACCACTTAATTGGCAAAAACTGAGGAATTCTTCTAATATGCTAAAACAAGATCTCTATCTTTTTCTGTCAACTGATGAAGCACTTAAAAGAGTTTGAAAACTCAAATGAGTGGAGATTCAGAGACCATATGTGTATGTGAATATATGTATTTTGTTGTTGCTGTGTCCTCCCTCTTGGACCCAGAGATCATATTTTATACATGTTATTTTTTTAGGAAAAAACATTCTTCCTTTCCTAAACTACTAATTTCTCTCTCCCAAAACACACTGGTTTCTACTCTATGGAATGAATAATAATTGGAGTACAGAGTTAGTGACAAAGCCCAATTGTCATATACACAATTGCAAGGCAGTGAGACAAAAAATAATAATGTGAAGAATTTAAAATCAAATAAAAACCCATTCAGACAGCTGTGGTCCTCCTTACATCTGGCCTGGGAGCTGAGACAGACAAAACACACACACACACACACACACACACACACACACACACACACCACATTGTAAGAGA
>PVHP010015273.1:0-37881 GCA_004024765.1 Zapus hudsonius
TCTCTCTCTCTCTCTCTCTCTCTCTCTCTCTCTCTCTCTCTCTCTCTCTCTCTCCTTGCAAATAAATAAAAACTATTTAAAAACTAAATTTAGGGCTAGTTCAGTAGGTAGAATGCTTCTACATGCACAAAACCCCGGGTCTGATCCCCAGCACCACTGGTCATGGTGGCAAGCCTATAATCCCAGCATGAGGAGGGGGAGACACAAGGATTAGGGTTCAAGATCATCCGCCACTACAGACCAACTTGGAGGCCAGCCTGGGCTACATGAGACACTGTCTGGGGGGAAAAGTTGAATTTTTTTAATCCCCAATTTTTCTACCTATATACAAAATACTACAGAACACAAAAATATACACAAACATTATGAAATTAGCCATCATATAGCCTCTGGAAGCCCCCACTGTATGGTCACAACAGTGAGAGTGAAATAGATAAATGACTTGAACAATACTACCTAGAGGCTGGGTGTGATGGCGCACACCTTTGATCCCAGCATGGGAGGCAGAGGTAGGAGGATCTCCTCGAATTAGAGGTCAGCCTGAGACTACATAATGAATTCCAGGTCAGCCTGGGCTAGAGCCAGATCCTAGCTTGAAAAAAACAACAAAAAAGAACAATATTTTATACACAGTAAGCCTCGATCCAGATTCCTCTTTTAGTTCCGCCCTTGGGAGGCTGACGTAGAAGGACTGACGTGAGTTTGAGGCCAGCCTGTGACTATGGATGAGACCCTGCCTTGAAAGAAAGAAACAGTATCAACCAGCAGAAAGTAGAGCCCTCTGGGGAAAACTGACCCCGAGGCACCAACAGATATGTCCTGGGTGAAAGTCACAGCTGTGCCAGAGAATAGGTGTGGCAGCATTGTACCCCCTTACACAAGGGCTGAAACTAGAACTGTGTGACAGTACTAACAGAAAACAAAGTCACTAAGGCGAGGGAGATGGCTCAGCAGGTAAAGTGACTTGCTTGCAAAGCCTGCCAGCCCAGGTTCCAATTCCCCAACCACCATGTAAAGCTAAGATGGACATTTGTTTACAGCAGGATGAGACCTTAGTGCATGTGCATGTCCACATGCACACACATGCACACACACATGCATGCACATGGGCACACACATGCACATGGGCACACACATGCACATGGGCTCACATGCATGTACAAAGGCACACACTCACATGGGCACACACATGAGCACACACAGGCACACGGGCACACACATGTACACAGGCACACACACATGCACATAGACACACGTGCACACACATGCACACACACATGCACACGGGCACACGCACCAATAAAAACATAAAACCACAGTGACTTGGGAGATTCATTTATTCGCAGGTGATGAGACCCATTGGGCTGATAGAGAAGCACTGAGTATTAAACACCTCCTCACAGGGTTCAGGCACAGACCTAACACATTAAGAGTCAAGGTCAGGAGAAAGACGATGGAGAAACACCAGGAGGAGAGCGAGGAGAGAGCTGCCTTCTGCTGCTGCCAGGAACAATGTGGTCTCCTGATGCCATCCTGCTCTCTGTAGTGTCCTGAGAGTGAACAAAAGAGCCATCACAGCCCTGCCAGGGTGGGACAGGTGGAGAAATGGAACACACAGGTATTCTTCAGAGCCAGCCACACAACAGAAATGGACAGGCCAGCATGTCACTTCAGCGGTCACTGTCTAAAGAGAATCCTGGCTGAAGGGAAGTGGAAGCAGAATGTGGAAGAGGCACCCCTCTGCACACCCACGCCTGTGCCAGCCCACTCACAGCAGCCAAGTCTGGAAGCAACCCAAGTAGCTCTTGTGGATGGGTGGGTAAAGAAAATGTGGACTCTACAGACAATGGAGCATTCTTCATCCGGATAAAGAAAGGAAATCTCATCACATGATATGGCATGGGTGACCTTTGAGGACAAGTACTGTGCACTTGCTTCCACTCATATGAGCTACCCCTAGTCATCGATGTCATGGACAGAGAAGCAGAATGGTGGCTGCCAGGGGCTGAGGGGAGTAGGGATGGGAGTTACTGCTTAAGGGTAGTTTCAGCTGTATAAGGAGACGGAGGATGGTAATGGCCACACATTCTGCAAGTAACACTGAGCCGTCCACTTCAAATGGTTAAGATGATCAAATTTACAGTATTTGTATCTTAACAACATGCATGCACATGTGTGTACACACACACATACACACACAGAATAAGCCACAGGTGACAGGAGTAAGTTCTCCCTACATGCCCTCCCACCTTGCCCCCAGGAAAATCAGCATGGAAATTCCCACACCCATCCTTGGTGAATAAAATAAAGCCCCTCTTCCTCAGCACCTTGTGAGGAGATTCAGTTTCCCAAGCTTTCCAAGACTCACCTCAGGAGAAGTCAATATGGCCACAGGAGGCATAGTTTCCAAAGCTGTCTACCGAGAACCTCTGAGAGATGTGAATGGAATTCAGCTTCAAGGACCCAAAATAGAAGTTCTCAAACAACTGAAAAGGAAAGATCAAGAACCCAGTGAATACCTAAGGAGAATTACAGAGAAAAATGTTAAACATTAAATTCTCTTTTCAAAGCACCAAGCAAGGGCTGGGGAGATGGTTCCATTGGTATAGCATTTGCCATGTGAGCGTGGAGACCTGAGTTCAGACCTCCCAGCACCCACACAAACACACGATATGTATGGCAGCCAGCCTATAATCCCAAGGATGGGGAGAGGGGAAGCTGGCAAGTAGCTGAATGGGTAGCTCTGGTTCAGTGAGAAAGCCTTCTTCAGTAAATGGGTGGAGGTTGAGGAAGGCACCCAACATCCACTTCTGGCTTACACACACACACATATCACATGCACAAAATCACAAATGAAAATTAAACCTAAGAACATCAGGGACTGGAGAGATGGTTTAGCAGTTAAAGGCACTCGCTTGCAAAGCCTGATGGCCTGTGTTCAATTCGCCAGTACATAAGCCTGATGCACAAAGTAGCACATGCACCTGGAGTTTGTTTACAGCAACAAGGCAATAAGAGTCTCTGGTGTGTCCATTCTCATTCATTCTCTCTCTCTCTCTCTCTCTCTCTCTCTCTCTCTCTCTCTCTCTCAAATAAATAAATAAACAAATAATTTTTTAAAATACTACATTTGCTTTCCTGGGTAAATTAAACTAGATCATGAATATTTAACATGGCTTGGTAATTAAAGGCACTTGCTTGCAAAGCCTGACAGCCTGGGTTGGATTCCCTGGTACCCACATAAAGCCAGATGCTCAAAGTGGTGCATGTATCTGGAGTTCATTTACAGTGGCACAAGGCCCTGGTGTGCCCATACCCACCCTCCTCTGCTTGCAAATAACAAATAAAAAAATATTTTTATAAACCTCCCATGTTGTTCTTTTTTTTTTTTTTTTTTTGATTTTTCGAGGTAGGGTCTCGCTCTAGTCCAGGCTGACCTGGAATTCACTATGTAGTCTCAGGCTAGCCTAGAACTCAGGGCAATCCTCCTACCTTTGCCTCCCAAGTGCTGGGATTAAAGGCGTGTGCCACCACGCCGGGCTCCATGTTGTTCTTTTCAGTGTTTATTCTGAACAATGATCAGAGAGGAGGGCTGGGGGTGGAGGGAGAAAGAACAGCCAGTTCTTCCTTCTGATTAATCCTGGTCCCCTGGGAAGATGCGCTAGAAAAGCGAAGATGTATCTATGGAGGAGATATGACCAAGAACTTGGAACAAGCCTCCTGGCTCAGTCAGCCTCACGGGCATGACAAAGCCACTCTGAAGGCATGAAACGCCATGTGACCCCCTCCTCCACATTTTCAGCAGCACACAACAAGATGACCTCTTATCCACAACAGAGGTGGTAGGAGGGGGGTGATAGGGGGACTACCCAGTGAAGGGCACAACACTAACAAAACCACCAGAGGAACACTTAGGCTGCTGGTGGTGGCACATGTCTTTAGTTCCAGCACTTGGGAGGCTGAGGTAGGAGGATTACTGTGAGTTCAAGGCTAGCCTGGGCTACAGAGTGAGTTCCAGGTCAGCCTGGGCTAGAGTGTGACCCTGCTTCCAAAAACAAAACAAACATACAACCAAAACACTTTTAAACTGTTCTCTTCCAGTGTTGGAGGGAGGGAGCAGACCCTGTCATTAGCACATTTAAAAGAAAGAATTACCCCTACCCCATGGATTGATCCAGTATGCCCACCGAGGTTGGCCCCCAGTGGGTTGAGGACAGAGAGGAGGGAAATGGGGGTATCATCACAAGATATGCTCTTACAATGTATCTATTTATTAACAATAAAGATAATTTTTTTTAAAAAAAGACAGAATCTAGCCAGGTGTGGTGGCTTTAATCCCAGCACTCGGGAGGCAGAGGTAGGAGGATCACCGTGATTTCAAGGCCAGCCTGAGACTACATAGTGAATTCCAGGTCAGCCTGGGCTAGAGCGAGACCCTACCTCGAAAAACCAAACAAAAAAAGGCAGAATCTGAAGTGACTGGGGATTCATTCTAGAACAGTGAAGGAGCACCACTGGTCAGGAGTGTCAGAGTGGAGGGCTTCCCTTCTGTCAGTAAAGGCCCAACAAGCCTGCCTTCCTTTCTTTTCTTTTCCTGTCTTTGGAGCTGGGGTTGGAGCCCAGGACCTCCTCATGTGTTCTACCTCCAAACCACACCCCAGGCCCCAATCAGCCTTTCCATATGTACCCATCGATGCTTGAGTGGAATCTAGCAGTAGAAGGAAGCTTCACACACTGGCAACTGACTGTCTCTTTGCTTATTTTTATAGCAGCTCCCACACCGTGAACTTCAGGCATTGCCACCTTCCCTCTTCCTGCAATTAACGGCCCAGAAAAATGCCCAAGGTTCATTAAAAGCTAACTTTACAAAGTCCAGTAAATATTGATTCTCCCACATGACATCAACTTGACCTGAAGATCTATTTAGAGCTTGCATGCCGCAGTCTTGTCTTTCTGCAAGGTGACCAGCTCTGGCCTGCTCCAATTTACACAGTCACCTTTGCTTCCTGGGCAAACCTACCCACCCTTTATAAAGAAAGCCAGCCCGAAATGGTTAGCTGCTAATCCCTTTGCTGAACATTTATTTGAAGGGACAGACTTAGAGCTTTGCAAAGCAAGGCCTTCTAGAAAAGACAGAACCAAGAGGTCGTATAAGGTAAGGTAAAGCAAAGCCAAAAGGGAGCTCCTAACATTTTCTGCAAACGACTTTGCTAGGACCGCGGCCTCTAGCCTTTGGGTCTCTTCTCTCTGAGTCCATGTTTCCAAGGAACGGAGGCCCCTTGGCCAGGAGCCCCAAGTGACCCACCCGTGACTGCACTCTGTCTGGTGCAGACAGATCTCCACAATATGTCTCTGGTTATGTTCAAGCTGTAAGGAGGCAGCGAGCATGGTGATGATGAAGTTGGCTAGAGGTGATTTCAAGGCAGCATTCACAAACACTGAGAAGCAGGAACACAGACTCCCACACCTCAAGCTGGAGTCACACGGAGCTGGGTGACAATGGGCAGATGCCACCACTCACTGTACCAACCCCATAAGGGATGAAAGATCATGATGGGTGGGGAACCAATACAACAAACAGATACAAAGACCTGTAAACGGAAAGGCTGCTGAGAACTAGGGATGTGTGATGTTTGTTTTATTTCTGACTTCTCTCATACCGTTTGATAACATCACATCAAAGGGATTTCTTATCCTCAGGTCCCAGCACACTGTGAATCTTCATTTCAGCCTCTTCTATCTCTATGTTCCTGTTCTCTCTGAATGCCTCTAATGACTTTGTGACAGATGATTTAGAAACAATTTCTCAGTTATTTGATTGTTTAGTCATTGTTATATTTTTAGTGCTAAGCCTCTCACAGCTCGTTCTATCAATTATATTAGTGACTCATCAGAATATTAAGCTTGTGGAGGGAGGAGCTGAAGCCCACTGTAACAGTGTTAAGTAATCTACATGTGATTAATAAATATTTGTTTGGCAAAATGACAACTAGAACTAAGGCTATAGATGTGTGCATACATCTACAAGTCTGAAAAGAAGAAAAATGAAGGCAGGGGACGGAACTCAATTGGTAGAGTGCCCCTCTAGCACACATGAGGCCTTTGCATGAACTGGGCATAGTGGTAAGCACTGGTAATCTCAGCACTCAGGAGGTACAGACAAGAGGATGAAGAGTTCAAGAGTCCAAGGTTGGGCTGGAGAGATGGCTTAGCGGTTAAGGCACTTGCCTACAAAACAGAAGGACATGAGTTCAGTTCCCCAGGACCCACATAAAGCCAGATGCACAAGGTGGCGCATGTGTCTGGAGTTCATTTGCAGTAGCTAGAGGCCCTGGTGTACCCATTTTCTCTCTCTCTCTCTCTCTCTCTCTCTCTCTCTCTCTCTCTCTCCCCTCAAATAAATAATAAATAAATAAAATATTTAAAAAAGAAAAGAGTTCAAGGTTATTCTTGATTACATTGGAAGTTCAAGGTCAGCATGAGACCCTGTTCCCTACCAACCCCCCACCTCCTGCAAAAAAAAAAAAATAGAAGACAGAGGTAATAAGGACATGTACTTGTTTAGACTGAGTTTGAAGGTCTAATTTGCAAGCTACCATCAAGGAATCCCTAAAAAGGACTTACCAAAATTATATTACCTGTAACCAAGCTGAGAGGGAGGAACATAGCTCAAATCTAAATGATTATCAAGAAAACCTTAGAGACTGGGTGTGGTGGCACTTACTTTAAATCCCAGTGGAGGTAGGAGGATGGGTGTGAGTTCGAGGCCACCCTGACACTACATAGTGAATTCTATGTCAGCCTGGACTAGAGAGACCCTACCTCAGAAAAAAAAAAAAAAAAGAAAGAAAGAAAGAACCTTGGGCTGGAGAGATGGCTCATCAGTTAAGGCACTTGCCTGCAGTGCCTAACCAACCAAGTTTGATTCTCCAGTACCCACATAAAGCCAGATGCACAAAGTGGCACATGCATCTGGAGTTCATTTGCAGTGGCTAGAGGCCCTGGCAAGCCCATTCTCTCTTTCCTTGTAAATTATATATATATATATGTGTATATATATATATATATAGAGAGAGAGAGAGAGAGAGAGTAAATGCTGTGCATGGTAGTGCATACCTTTGATCCCAGCATTTGGGAAGCAGAGGTAGTAGGATCACTGTGATTTTGAGGCCAGCCTGGGACTACAGAGGCAGTTCCAGGTCAGCCTGGGCTAGAGCGAGACCCTATGGGGGGAGGAAAGAAGCTAGTCAGTAATGGAAACTTACATAGTCTGTTCTATGTAAGTTTCTAGCTGTTCCTTATCTGCCAGAGCCCAGATTCCTTTCTGGCCTCTGCCCTGCTGTGGAGTATCACTGTGCACTGGTGACATGCATACTCAGACACACACGGCATGGTTGTGTCTCTCAGGCCTTAAGGAGCATCAAAGAGAAGGAATGCTGGCGATATGGGCACGCTCGTCTTGGAGAAATACTGAGTGTTTTCCTCGGTGACCTGCACACTTCTCCCTATGATGCTCTACTTCAGCAACAACACTGACCTACAGTAGAGCGTGATAGTGCACACCTATAATCACAGGAGGCTGAGGCAGGAGGACTGAAAGTTTGAGACCAGCCTGTGCAACATAGTGAGATCCTATCTCAAAAATAAATAAGGGAAGAACAAAGGTTAATAATATTATGAGCAGCCAGGCATGGTAGCACATGCCTTTAATCCCAGCACTTGGGAGGCAGAGGTAGGAGGATCACTGTGAGTTCAAGGCAAGCCTGAGACTACATAGTGAATTCCAGGTCAGCCTGGCTAGAGTGAGACCCTACCTTGAAAAAAATAAAAATAAAAATAAAGAAAAAGAATATGATGAGAGGTACAGGCAGTATTCTGCTTGAATCTGGAATGTCCTTTACAGGTTCATGCTTTCAGTGTTCCCACACCTACACACACACACACACACACACACACACACACACACACACAACCTTCCAGTTGGGAGAACATAGAACTTTTAGAAGGTGGGGCCTGGTCTGGATGGTAGAAAGTAGGTCAGTAGGGCAGGTGTTTTGGTTTGTATGTTTGTCTGTTGAGGCAGAGTCTCGCTCTAGCCCAGGCTGATCTGAAAATCACTCTGTAGCCTCAGGCTGGCCCCAAACTCATTGAGAACTTTCTTTTTTTTATTTTTTTTTTTATTTTTTATTTTTTGGCTTTTCGAGGTAGGGTCTCACTCTAGTCCAGGCTGACCTGGAATTCACTATGCAGACTCAGGGTGGCCTTGAACTCACGGCGATCCTCCTACCTCTGCCTCCCGAGTGCTGGGATTAAAGGCGTGCGCCACCACGCCCGGCTTCATTGAGAACTTTCTAGCTCAGCTTCCTAAGTGTTGGGGACAGGCCTCTGAAGGTTAAACCTACCTCCTGGTTCTCGATTCCTGGTCTGTGATGGGAGGAAGCTCTCCTCCATCTCCTGCCACCAGATGGGCTTCCCCACTATGATGAGGGCAACCCTCTGAAACTGTGAGGCAAAGAGAAACCTTAAGGTGTTTCTGTCATGTGGTGTGGTCACAGCAACACTACAGTAGGGACTTTGAGAGGCAGGTCGGGAACAGCGGAAGCCGAGGGCTGAATGCCAGGAAAGCGCTGTGGAGGAGAGCAGAACTGAGACAAGTACGAGATGGGGAATGGGGCACGGAGGCAACAGTGGGCACGGTGGGCAGGAACAGCACTTTAGATGTCTGACACCCTGGGAAGACACAGTGAGCAGAACATAAGGAGGCCTCTGAGGTCAGGTTCACAGGTTAGTTCCATCCTAGCAGCCAGGAAAACACTGAAGGCCTCAGGATGATGAACCTGGGTGTGGTATATTGTGCTGACCAGAAAAGAAAACACGAGAGGGGTTGGAGAGATTGCTCAGTGGTTAGAGGTGCTTGCTCGTGAAGCCTGACAGTCTGGGTTCGATTCCCCAGTGCCCATGTAAAGCCAGATGCACAAATTGTCTGGAATTTATTTGAAGTGGCAGGAGCCCTGGCATGCCCATATTCTCTGTCTCTGTCTCTCTCTCAAATAAAATTATTTTAGAAAAGAAAACAAGAGAAGGGGAAAGAGACCATGGTAGTGTCCCTCACTATCAGCTAAAATGGAGCAATGTGAAGGCTAGAGTGGACACAAAGTACTAGGAATGAGGCACAGAAGACTTGGAGACTTTCTGGAGAGGAGATGTGAAAAACCAGGTGAGGGGGTAGAAGAGCAGCTCACCGAGCATTTCTAAGAAGGATAAGCCTCTGGTCTGCTTTGCACTATGGCTGTATATTCAGCTGTGAATGTCCCAAGCTCTTCTCCAATCTACAGCTTTCCTGATACGCTGACAATATGCATTAGACATCAGACTGCAGCACTATTGAACACCACCATAAAGAGCTTTACAGCTGTTCATCTTTTTTATTACATTGTTGTTCTTTATATAGTAGGGAAATGAACCCTTTGTCTGTGTTACAAATTGCAAATATATCTACCCCTCCCCGTTTGTCACTTGACTTGTTTATGACAGTGTTCACCATGTTAATTTAAATTTTTATGAACTTAGGGCTGGAGAGATGGCTTAGCAGTTAAGACATTTGCCTGCAAAGCAGAAGGACCTGAGTTCAATTCCCCAGTACCCATGTAAAGCCAGGTGCACAGGGTGGTGCATGTGTCTGGAGTTTGTTCGCAGTGGTTGGAGGCCGTGGTGCGCCCATTCTCTCTTTCTGTCTGCCTCTTTCTCTCCCCCTCTCTCAAATAAATAAATAAAACAAAATAAAAATTTTATGAGCTCACATTTATTGCTAACAGGAGATTTTCAAAACCCAGTACCCCAACATCAATACTGTTACACATTAAATGATCGAGGTGAACATAAAGTGGATTAGCACTGGTGACAACACTACCAAGGAGTCACATTAGCGAGCAAGCCTACAAGCTGAGGCTCTCCATGCTGGCTGCATCCTCACCACCCAAGAAACAGATGAATCCCCATTGAATACATGCACATGAGGTTCAGAAGGCTGAAGTAACTTTCCCAAAGGCATACAGCAAGTTGATAGGGCTCAGGACATTTCACCCCACGAACAGCACTGTGGCATGAGGGAGAAGAAGGAAGAGGAAGATTTGTCATCCCTGAAGCAAGTCCCAAGACCTTTATTGGAGAGGTCTCCTCCCATAGTGGGGGCGGGGAGGATATCCTTAGCCAGGTGTGGTGTTCCGGGCAAGCCTAGGCTACAGGGTGAGTTCTAGGTCAGCCTGGGCTAGAGTGAGACCCTGACTCAAAAACAAGCAAACAAACCAACAACAATAACATCCTCACCTGTGAAGATGAGGGATACACTTGTGACTCTTGGGGCTCGCAGGGTGCTGTGGAGTACCAAGCACGCTGAGATCTTAAAAGCGGCCATACAGGCGAAGCCCCCAAAGCCATGCTGTGATTCTCCTCATTGCGGCAGCGCTGGGTTTGTTGGAGGTTTGTCCGAAAGAAATGGGGTCAGACCCTCTTAAACCTTTCCCTAGGGATCTCATCATGTCACCAGGGAGGAGAGACTAAATCCCTACTGAGCCAAGACAGGTTTTTTTTGTTTGTTTCTGAGGGAGGGTCTCACTCTAGCCCAGGCTGACCCAGAACTCACAGTGATGCTCCTAGCTCTGCTCCCAAGGGCTAGGATTAAAGGTGTGCGCCACCACCTGGCTCCCAAGACAGACTTTGTTTTTTTTTAAACTGGTTATTGATAACTTCCGACTTTAAAAAATTATTTGCAAGCAGAGAGAGAGAGATAGAGAGAAGAGAAACAGACAGAAAGAACGGGTGCAGCAGAGCCTCCAGATGCTGCAAAAGAACTCCAGATGAATATTGCACTTTGTGCATCAGGCTCTACACGGATGCTGGCGAACCAAACCTGGGTCATTAGGCTTTGCAGGCACGTGCCTTAACCGCTGAGTCATCTCTCCAGCCCCCAAGACAGACTTTGAATCTGCTCTTCTGAGGGCAGCCAGAGGATGGCCTGAGAGACTTCATCCTTTCAGGTTAGCTCCACCTCCCACCTCCCCAGGCCCCTGGGGACTTTGACCCAGCCACTCCACTCTTCAAACCTCTGGGTACTTAGGTACCAACTACCTGACTCTTTTGTGAGCTTCATGTTTTCCATGGCTCCCATGCTAGTAGATTTGTTACTTTTTTCTCCTATAAATCCATCTATTATTGCAAGACTCTACGGTTCAGAGGGGAGAGAAACCCCCAGGTTACTGCCATCAGAGCATATCCTTTTGTATACAACTATTCACTCCTCATCAAAGCTAAGTATAAAATCATGTAACTGTACTTGCTTCTTTGGATCTTCTTTTCTGAGACTCCTGTGTTATCATCAATGTATACAAGTACACATGCTTTTCCTCAGATTAATTTGTCTTTTGGTGGAGGGACCTCAGCCTTGAACTTCTGCTTATTGAGCTAGCTGACTGTCCTGCCCTCATCTTGCTGATCTCTGAGGACAAGATGCCTCCAGTCCAGAAGGTGGGTTGGCCCACTGGAGACCACCAGACAACCTCTAACTTCATCATGATCGTGTCTGCATGCTGAACAGCAAGTACACTCCACACATGGTGACCGACTGTTGGCAACAATGCCAGCAGAAAAGGTGTGGAAAGAGATGAAACTCAAATTCCTGGAAATCCTGACCCATCCCCAAAAGAGTATTTCTCCCCTGTCCATTTCCTTTCCCCCATATCCATAACCTCCCAATTCTCAGGGGGTGCAGAGATAGCTTCATTCATGAGGACTTCTTGCTTCTCCTCTTCCTGGCCAAGAAAAAGTCTCCTATATTGTTCAGTGGAGGTGTGGTCCTGAGGGGAAGGGTCTTCATATGGAGTTTAACAGACCTCATGATGAGAGAGAAACCTTTCTTCTCCTTAAAGTAAGGTAGAAAGTTGAGATTCACCTTGGGTTGTCTGACTATGGAATCTGGGTCCTTTAAACCCACATCTACCGCTCCTTAAGACATCCTCGAGAAGCGGGGAGCAGCACCCCACACAGCTTTCTAAGACACACATGGGCTTTCAAGTTCACTGCCATCCCTTTCCCTGGACCTGGTTTATGAGTCAGATGGCTCTAGCTCAGATGAAAGAATTCTCATTGAATTCTGGGTGAAAATGAGCACAAATCAACGAAACTGCACCATTCAATTAGCTACGTAACCAGGAGATGAGCAAAAGCTTAAACTTCTAGTTTAAAAAAAGAAACAAGAAACTCGGCTGCTCCTTTGAACCTAAGATAGTGGTGAAGAGTAAAGTGTTCTATTGTTTAGAAAATAATGGAGCGAAGGGAAATGAAAGATGATAAAAGAATCCAGTCAAGGTATTTCAGTCATGTTGAGGTTTTTTTTTTTCTCTGCTGCTGTTTTGTAACAATCCCCTTGGGGATTTTGAAACCTAAACCGTTTTCTTCCTGAAAACATTTTTCTGACATATGCGCAGAGCTCTGCAGTTAGAGAAGCCAGTATTTTTAAAAAATCTACTGTAAAGAAGCATATCAATGAACAGCTACACAAATCTACAGATACTTGGTAAGAAAGTAAAAACAGAGTAAGACCGCCAGGATTTGTTTTGATCTCTGGCCAGTACCAAGCACCGGCTTGGACAATTTAAGAAGAAAATGTAATATCTGAGTCAGTATGACACTTGAACACTGTTACACACATGCTGCTACCCTACACTATGCATTCATATTCTCATGAGAAAGTTACACTTTAAAATATTTTATTTGTTTATGAGAGAGAGAGAGAGAGAGAGAAAAAATGGGTGCACCACAGCCTCCAGCCACTGCAAACAAACTCCAGACACATGCGTCATCTGTGCATCTGGCTTTACATGGGCACTGGGGAATCAAACTCTGGTCCTTCTGCTTTGCAGGCAAATGCCTTAACCACTAAGCCATCTCTCCATCCTCAAAATTACACTTTTTCTATCACCAAATCAAGACACAATTGTCTTGATGAAAGGTTTCCGGTCATACCCGAGGCTTCATTGACAAATGATTCAAGATTAGAATTAGAGGTGGAGGTAGGAAGGCAGCAAGTTCGAGGCCAGCCTGAGCTACATAGCATGGCTCTGCTTCAATAAAAAAAATAAATCCTAGCCATCCTGCTAACCCGTGTTCTCGTGGCCCCTGGAGCATTGTGAGTCTGTACGTGTTTGTTTCCTGAGGAGACCACAGAGGGAATCATTGATTTCTGGCAATGCACACTGAAAGAAAACAAATGGCGAGATTTAAGGGCTAACAGTTGTAGCTTTTCCTTGCATTCATTTCAGACCTTCAACTGCTTTCTTCCATGCCTGGTGACTCGACCATCCAACACCAGAAAGAAGTCCAAGTGTGAAGAGCCTGCACAATGAGGCTGGAAACCTCAGGGATGGGAGGGAGGGAGGG
Organism: Zapus hudsonius; assembly: GCA_004024765.1. Taxonomy (NCBI): domain Eukaryota; kingdom Metazoa; phylum Chordata; class Mammalia; order Rodentia; family Dipodidae; genus Zapus; species Zapus hudsonius. The sequence continues at coordinate 13,435 of PVHP010015273.1, forward strand.
AGAGAGGGAAAGAGGGAGGGAGCCTTCTCTCACCTGCAACCTCCAGCTATACAAATCAAGTGGAAGGCCAATCCCCAGTAGCATATGGCAAATTTGTCAGGCAAACTGACCACCCAGCTCCTGAATGAGGTTTATTCTCCTTCCTCAATCATTGACTAAGTGGTGGTCACACTCCTCATAGAGCCCTCTTTTCAGAAAATCTATTTCTCACACAGGCTAGACCAAGCGAACTTGACTGCAATAAGAGAAAATTCAGTTTGAAAGTTCAAAATGATTTAAAATATATGATGGGGGCTGGAGAGATGGCTTAATGGTTAGGGAGGGTTCTTGCCTGCAAAGTCTAATGACCCAGGTTTAATTCCCTAGTACCCACATAAAGCCAGGTTCACCAAGTGGTGCATGCATCTGGAGTTCATTCCCAGTGGCTGGAGGCCCTGGCACACCCATTCTTTCTGTCTCTCTTCTATTTCTCTCTGCTTGCAAATAAATAAGATGTTTAAAATAAACAAATAATCAGCCTGGGCTAGAGCGAAACCCTACCTCGAAAAAACAAAACAAAACAAAAAAAACAAATAAAATAAAATATATGATGGGCTGGGGGCGTAGCTCAGTAGTGGAGCTTGCCCAGCATGTTTAAGGCTCTGGCTCGTCCCAGTTCTCATACACAGGGTGGGGCTGGGGAGAGGCCACAGTGGGTAAAGTACAGGGCTGAGGACTAGAGCCTGCATCCCAGCACCAGGTGGGGGTATACATGTAAACGCCAACTGGACGTGGTAGCCAATCCCAACACTTGAGAGTTGGAGATGAGACAGGGAATCCCTGGGGAAAGCTGGCTAACTGGGCTAGCTGAACTGGTGAGCTCTGGGTCAAGGGAGAGACCCTACCCCAGTAAATAAGGTAAGAGAGCAACTGAAAACAGCTGGTATCAACCTCCAGCCTTCACACACACACACACACACACACACACACACACGTCCACATGCACATGAACACATCTATATGCTCATACATTCCACAGACACATATACACATGCAATAAAAATTAAAGATCAATAAAAATATAGTCCTTTAATTCCAGCACTTGGAAGGCAGAGGTAGGAGGAGTGCTGTGAGTTCAAGGTCACCCTGACACTAAATAGTGAATTCCAGGTTAGCCTGGGCTAGAGTGAGACTCTACCTAGAAAAACCATTAATATATATATATATATATATATATATATATAATATGTATATATATATGTATGTATGTATATTCCTATGTATTTTGTTAGTCATTCTTGGTACATGTGAACTAAACTAACCTTTATAACATATCTGGCATAACTAAAAACAAGTACAAGCAGCTTGATGAATGCAGGTCGTTAGCAAGATGGATTAGGTCCCTCTCCCTGAGGAAGGAAGCGTTCTCTGGCTTCGTGTAAGCAATTAGACTTCTGAAACCCAGAGGAGGGTGAAGAGGAACAGTGAATGAATGTTACTTTGAAGTTTTCTCAGTGTTTGTCTTTCATAATCTGTTTTACCAACTTCTACTTCACACAATTACCCTGTTTACAGATAAAAGTAACAGTAATAACACTATTTTATACTTAATCATAATGCTTAGCCACCTACCTCCCCACCAGGGATGGTAACAGGATGAATGAAGACAGCCTGACAAGCACTTTGAGCTCCTTGGGAGGCATTCCTGGTACAAAGCCTGCTGTGGTTAAATAACACCTTTCATCTAAGGCTCTAGAGTGTCTTACAAAGCCCAGCTCATTAACCCTTCAAAAGTTTGCTGTGATGAGAACCAGAGCAGAGCATTATTATTCCTGCTTAAAAGATAAGAAACAGAGACAGGCTGAGATAAATCGAAGAGCTGCTAGGACCAGGCCCAGTACACTAGCCCATGGATGGCATGATCACGAGGCCATGTGCATGTACTCGGCTGGAATAACAAATCCATACCAAAGAATGCCAAGTGGGGAAGGAATTCCACCCTACGTGGTTTGGAGTCTGTTAGGAAAACTGTAACATGAAATGTCCTTATTATAGCCTCATGAGTTGAATGCTTTGCTTTCTCCTGAAACAGTGGTACCATTTTGGGAGGTTCTGGAAACATTAGGAGGTGGGGCCTAACAGGAAGAAGGGAGTCAGTGGCCCCATGCTCTATTCTGCTTCCTGTCAGAAGGTGATATTTCTGCCTCGAAATAGATCCCCAATCAACAAAACCAAGGACTTAGCGACTTAAATCTTGGAACCTATAAGAAAAAGGAAATAATTCCTTAAATTGCTTGTTAGATATGTGGTCACAGTGATACTAAAACGAACAGAGAAACTGGGTTCAGAGAAGGGGTGACTGAAAGACAATGAGGCTCGGAAGCCTTGAGAATGGGTTTGTGGAGACTCGGAGGGGACTAGAGAAACAAGCTAGAAAAGGCTCAGCACGCCGCAAGCTCAGCATGGTGGGTGATTCTGGTGGAAGCTTAGACCAGTAACCCATAGGGAAGCAGGTAGTGAAGGCCAGGCTCCTGAGGCTTCAGTGGGAACTGGAATTGAAACAGGAATTAGACTAGAGGCCTTTGGGGTTATACTCTGGCAGAGAACCTGCTGGCTGATCTAGCAGAGATTTCAAGGCACTCAGCATTCACAGCAAAAACCAGAGCAGAAAGACTTGAAAAGCTTGCAGTTTGATCAAAAGAGCTAGGATTAAAGCTGGGGTTAATGATCTGGACATATGGCATATACCTGTAATCCTAACACTTGGGAGACTGAGGCAGGAGGATTGCCAAGAGTTTAAGGTCAGCCTGAGCTATAAGGCTGGGCTCCTGGACTGAAGAAAAAGGAGAAAGTGAGCTGAACACCAGCATCCATCTCTCTTGGCTTCCTGACCGCAGATGCAATGTGACCAGCTGCCTCAAGCACCCGCTGCCAACGACTTCCTCACCATGATGGACTGTGCAGCCTCTTACTATAAACCAAACTAAATCCTCCCCCTCCCCACCCCGCCCTTTAAGCTGCTTCTTATCACTTCTGGTCAGACATTCCATCACAGTGGTGAGGAATGAAACTAATCTGCCCGTCAATGGCAACAGAGACACTCTCTTGCCCAATTTCTCATCTTTAAACAGGGATAATACTTTATCGATAGCCTATATCTATAATAAGACAAAACCATAAGATAGAATTCGGACCTCGGTGTGAGCTACCTTTCTATTGCTGTGACAAAAACCCCTGTGTTGGGAGCTGAGGAGATGGCTCAGTGGATAAAGTGCCTGCAATGCAAGCATATGCATTAGAGTTCCTCAGCTCCCATGTAAGTGCCCAGTGAGTGTTGTGATCTCAGAGCTCAGGAGGGTCTCCCCAAGGTAAACTGGCTAGCTAGATTAGTTGAAGCAGTAAGCCCCAGGTTCAAGTAAGAGATCCTGCCTCTGTAAATCAAATGGAGAGAAAAAAAAACACATAGATGTCAGCCTCTGGCTTCCACATGCATCAGCACATATGTGTACCCCATACATGCAAGCACACACACACCTGCAAAAAAAATCTGAGTCAACTTGAAAGGATTAAAAGGCATATTTTAGCTCATGGCTTCAGAGGTTTCAGTTCATGGCCATTTGGGCCTCATAATACACCACAGCAAGAGCGTGTGACTGAGGAAACTATTTCATGTGAAGTGAAAGAGAGAGACAAGAGGGGGCTGGGATCCCAATATCCTAGGCCACATCCCTAATAACCCAACTTCTCTAACCAGGTCTTACCTCCTAAAGGTTCTACCACCTCCCAACAGTTCCAACAGGCCTTTAGCATATGGGCCTTTGAGGGGCATTCTAGACCCAAGCTATGGCAAGTACTGATTATTGCTGTCACTCTCTGAATACAATCTCCAATGGGCCATTCCAGAAACCAAAAAAAAAAAAAAAAAAAAAAAAAAAAAGTTTCTGCAAAAAGAAAAAAAGAAAAGGTTTACTAGGAACTCTAACAGCTTATAATCTTTATAGTCATAACATGGAGCAATTATGTTTTTAAAGACTAAAATGGCAGCATCTACTTCAGAATAAAAGACAATGTGGTTGGCAAGTTCTTATTATCCTGAGTCATTTCCAAGCACAGCCCTAACTCTGTCCAGCATGGCCACTTTTAATCTGAAACCTCCGCCTGCAGTGATGAGTGTGGGAGAGTCAATCATAAGAGCTAATAAGAGCCAATGAAAAGAGGACAGAATGTACTCAGAGAGAGCACCTCAGACCCAAGGAGCAAGGCCAAGGCCGGGTGGGGGAGGAGTCTCTTATCAGGGGCTGCCTCTGCAAGAAGATGTGCGTCAGAGGGACAGGGTGATATTCCCACCTGTCATGTACCCCTCCTGTGCCAGCCATGTCCACTGAGCCAGTCCCAAAGTGCTTGCACATCATGAGAGACTGAGATCCCATCTCCACTGAGGGCGATGGCATTTCCCGTGGAGGACAGGAGCTTCCCTCAGTCACCTGCCTGTCTGGGTTGCAGTGTGCATGAGGGATGACTATGACCTGACCGAGGCGGTGACAGACACAGAGAAGGCATGAAGGCTTTGGAACCTCCTTGAGATAATCACTCGGGTGCAGGTTTAGGAGTTTGGCCTGCATCTCACTGCTGACTCTGCTGGCGAAGCCAAATGACCTATTAGAGAGGGAATTAAAACTGCTAGATACAAATAGGATGCCAAGCAGTTCTGCTGAGCACCTCAATATTCAAAATGCCAAGGGACTTCCCCTCCCTGCAGCACCTTTCCATTTTGAAAAGCAGCAAGAAAAACAAGGAATGGGGGAGGGGAGGGGAGGGGAGACAGGAGGCTGTGCTGACGGGCCTGGAAAGCCTGAGCCTGACCTTGGCACAGGCTGCATGCAGGTGGCACCATGAGAGCTGGCACCTGAGTTGGGCCAGTGGCTGCTCAATGTGTTGCAGTTTCTTCTGCAGACAGTGCTGCCTTGCGGCATGGGTATTACTGTCTTACCAGAGCAAAGCTGCCCAGTGCCTGTAGGCTCCGTGGCTGTGCCAGCCCGGGCGATGCTTCTGCAGATAGCTTTCCTGAGAAGAATCCCGGTGGTTTGCTCGTGTTGGTTACTACTCTCATTGTCTGTTTCCTGTCTGGTCACCTCCCCCAGGTATTACTCAAATAGTCCCTCAAACAAATGCAACAGAGGGTAAGTGCTTCATCTCGGCCATTCACAGAAAGGAAGTGCAGGTCAGCAGAAGTGAGTCCCTAGACTTCTTGGCCTGGGGCCTGCCTTAGGGAGGAGGGGCACCCAACCACTGACTACTCTGGCAAGTGACAGAGAAAAAAGGAGGTGAGAGAGAAGACAGGGTGAATCCAGCCCATCTCCATTTCAACTTTTCCAACCTGGGATGGCACCCAAAAAAAACAGATTAGGTGTCCCTAGGCAACAGAAACTGTCTATATACATATAAACAATAGCTGTCGAAAGTGAAAGCAGAGCGGGGCTCAGTATGGCTCCTTGTAAGAAGGAGACAGACTGCTGCTTGCTATCAACCAAGTTACTTGCACCTCATTAGACAAGACATAAAGTAGCTCTGTCCTGTCAGAAGCTAGGAAGCGCCTTTTGGTGACATCACCAAGGCTTTATACATTGTGACACACAGTTATGTTTCCACAATCCAGCTCAGAGAGCCTCTTTCTTCTTTGTGAAGGTGTGGCTAGATGTCAAACAAACAAAAAAGGCTTTGGAAGAAAGAGGGAGGGTTGTCATGCCCAAGCAGACCTTGGGAGTTTAAGGCCATTCTTGTCTAAGAAACTGAAGGTAACCTCAGAATCTAAATTCTGCTGGGCGAGGTGGCACACACCTTTAATCCCAGCACTCAGGAGGCTGAGGGAGAAGGTCAGCCTGAGCTAGAATGAGGTCCAGCCTCAAAACAAACAAACAAACAAAAAAACACCCAAAATTCAGAATTCTACTTGATATATGCATACTGCTTTCTTATTAGCTTTTAATCTTTGATAACAATGCTCACATACCAGCATTAATTCTGAAATTGTTTCATGGCTGGGATTTTGTCATTTCTTTTGTTGTGTATATGCATGTGGTGTGCATACAAGTGTATTGATATGTATGTGGGTGCACATGTGTGCAGATACATCGTGTGGAGGCCCGAAATCAACACTGGGCATTTACTTCACTCTCCCCCTTCCTCTCTCTCTCTCTCTCTCTCTCTCTCTCTCTCTCTCTCTCTCTCTCTCTCTCTCTCTCTCTCTGTGTGTGTGTGTGTGTGTGTGTGTGTGTGTGTGTGTAAGGGTGCATGTGTGAGAAAGCCAGGGAAAGACACTGATGCCCTCCTCTGCTGCTCCTCTGCCTTAACTCCCCAAGTCAGGGTCTCTCACTGACACCAAAACCCCGTTTTCTGGTTAGACTGGCTGACCAGGGAACCCTAGCTCATCTCCAGCCCCCTCAGCACTGGGGTTACAGACATGTGCAGCCACATCTGACTTTTGACATGGATGCTGGGGATTAAACTCGGATCCTCATGTTTTCACAAGTGCTTATACCTGTTGGGCCATATACCCAGGCCCCAACCTTACTGTTTGAGACAAGGTCTCTCACTGAACCCAGAGCTCGCCAATTCTGCCAGACACACTAGCCAGCAAGTCACAGTGATCCCTTCTGTCTCGGCCTCCCCAGTTGTGGGTTTCAAGTCCACATTATCACTCCCACCACTGTATTCTGGGGATCCAAACTCATGCTTGTGTGGCAAGCGCTTACCACCGAGCCATCCTCCCAGCCCCAGATTTAGACATTTCTTAGAGAACATCATAGCTTTGTGGTCCTATGGACTTTGTTTGCTTCACTGACCTTTTCCCACCAATACCCTCAAACATCTGGAGTGGTGCTTAGCCATTGTTGGCACAAAGACATCCCAACACTAACGCACTTCCTTCTGTCTGGTGTCTGGCAGGCTGCTTCAGAGAGGATGTGCTTGTCACCATCTCTGCTCCACTCTGCTACTGGTTTGTCCATGCTGTAGCCAAGACCATGCAACTGGAGTCTAAGTGTACAGTGGATATTATTCAGTCTTCTTTGTTGTCATTTTGAGGTAGGGTCCCACTCTAGCCCAGGCTGACATGGAACTCACTCTGTAGTCCTACACTGGCCTTAAACTAACAGTGATCCTCTTGCCTCTGCCTCCTGAGTGCTGGGATTAAAGACATGCACCACCACACCTGGCTATTCAGCTTTTTTTTTATGTATTGTATGTGTGTTGTACATGCCACAGCACATGCTAGCAGTCAGAGGAACTGTCTGTACGCCACCTTCTTTGAGCTAGGGTCTCCTGCCACTTCAAATGAGTCTGCCTGTGAGTGCTCTTACATGGGTGCTGGAGAACTAAACTCAGGCCAGCAGGGCTACAAGCGAGCAGCTTTAACTGCTGAGCCATGTCCTCAGCCCCTATTTAGTCTTAAGAAGAAATGAAATCCTGGCACATCTACAGCACGGGTGACAACATTATGCTGAGTGAAATAAGCCTGACAAGAAAGAACAGATACATGATCCATTCACAGAGGTCCTCACACAGTCCGTGGCTGGGAAAAGGGCGTGTGGAGGGGAGGGGAGGCACAGAGCTTCAATTTGGAATAAAGATTTCTGGGAACAGATGGCAGTGACTACAGCACAACACTGAGTGAACAAGCCCAGTAAGTCCTACTTTAAAATGGCTACAGAGGTGTCTCACGCATGATGCCTCTAGTTTATAACAATTAAAAAACTACAGCTGGGCATGGTGGCGCACACCTTTGGTCCCAGCACTTGGGAGGCAGAGGTAGGAGGATCACCATGAGTTCAAGGCCACTCTGAGACTACATAGTGAATTCCAGGTCAGTCTGGGCTAGAGCGAGACCCTACCTTGAAAAACCAAAAAAGTAAAATAAAATAATAAAAAAAACCTATAATGGACCCAACAGTAAACCATAACCTGACTCAATGCATCCATGAACTTCACACAAAATAGAAAGAACAGACCCAAGAAAGGAATGCAGATGGGTACTTCCTACAGTAAGTACACACACCCCTTCCACAGTGTTAATAGTCATGATATCAGTGAGAACAAAGAGGACTGAATACTTATGAACCACACAACTAGCATAGTGTTTTACACCTAGAAGATATTCAGTAAACATTACCATATATCTCATTCTGACCAAAACCGGAAATAAGCTGGGCTGGAGAGATGGCTCATCTGTTAAGGTGCTTGCCTACAGAGCAGAAGGACCCAAGTTCAATTCCCCTGTATCTACGTAAAGCCAGATGTACAAGGTGGCACATCTGGTATCTGGAGATCCTTTGCAGTGGCTAGAGGCCCTGGAGTGTCCATTCTTCCCCCTCAACCCTCTCTCTGCCTCTTTCTCAAATAAATTTTATAGAGAGAGAAGGAAATGATTTTAGGAAAATTAATGTTAGGCTCTTGTTTTTTTTCATTCTTGCTGCCACTGACAAATCATGGCCGCTTGTTACTCTGTCAGTTAGACCCTTGCACCCCACCTCCACCCCAACACCACTGAAAAGAGGAATCAGCAGTGAATTTAAGAGAGCCAGGAGAGAAGAGGCAGCATGCGAGCAGGGGTGGTGCATCTTTGCAGAGTACATGCTGGCTTCGGTCAAAACTCAGCCAGGGAAGTTGGTGAATGTGTACTGAGTCCTTGCACAATGAACCCAATGCCACCTACACCTTTGCAGGTCCAGAATTCAGAAGCTATGATCCAGTCAAAGGATGCTACCATCAGGAACTCAAGGAGAAGCATGTCTATCTGGAAGCTGAGAATTTAGAGATGCATGTCCAAATGGAACACCTGACAGAGAAGCAGATCAGTCATGGAAACTCCAGACCAAGACAGAGAACGTGGGCAGAAAAGAAAAAAGAAAAACAAAAAAGAGCAGGCTGGAGAGATGGCTCAGCGGTTAAGGTACTTGCCTCCAGTGCCTAAGGCCCCTGGGTTCAATTCCCCAGGACCCACATACGTCAGACCCACAAGGTGGTGGCCCTGGTGCTGCACTCTTGTGCTCTCTCTCTCTCTCTCTCTCTCTCTCTCTCTCTCTCTCCCTCCCTCCCTCCCTCCCTCCCTCCCTCCTTGAAAATGAATAAATAAAATATTTAAAAACAAAGAATTTCCCCTCCCAAACTGCCGGCACCTGGAGCCACTGGAGACCTGGGGAATCCAAGGGACCAGAGAACTCCTCGGCCACAAACACCCAGCACAGCCATCTAAAGAGCACATTCAAGGACCCAGCCCAACGGGGAGGGAGCCTGGAAACACGAATGTGAGGGTCAACACATACTTAACCATATTTTCTGAATAATCAAGATGGACCAAAAGAATATAAATGTTCCCAAAAATGTGACTGAGCTTTTTCAGAAACTCCAGGTGCTTGCTCCAATCATGTGGGCACATGGGTGGTGTTGGGTCTCTAGGGAAAGGCTGGAGTCTCGGGAGACCTCTGCTTTCAACTGGTTTTCATGTTTCTTTGGAAAGCAGAACTGGCTGTGTAGCAATGGACGACTTGAACTTCTGATCCTCTTGCATCAAACACGTGAGTGCTAGATCATGAATTTGAGCCAACAACCCCAGTTCATGAGTTCATGCTAGGCAAGCACTCTACCCACTGAGCTACATCCCTAACCCTTCAAAGTGGTTTTACCCAATGTCTAAAAAGAAATGAACAGAACCATCTTTCAGGAACAGATGTTGGACTACAGCATCCAGTCATTCAGAAACCCATGACTTCGCTTGGACACCAGATAGTACAGGATAGCCAGTGCCCCTAGGGTGCTTCACTGAAAAGATGGCCTGAATCAAGACCACACAGAGACTTGTTAGGGGTGGGGTGAGGGGGAGTCACCTCTTTACCCCTCCCCCAGATTCTATGAGTTCATCACCCAACTCCTGCACCACCCCTCCCCCTCTGGCACACCCTATTGGTTAAGAGCCCAGTCACAATGGTCACTCTGTCATAAACGCCAAGTGGACTTCATGAGGCCCAGTGGTTCTCAGGAGCCACAGGTGAGAGACACTAGGAGTGAGCTCTCCTGTTTTGAGACACAACGATGCGGATCCTTACTACAGAATTTCTTAAATATGGATGGATGGCTGAGGAAGCCTAGCCATCCACCTTGCCACCAGCCCTCGCTGGATCCACCCCCTCCAAGTCCTTGGGCTCATCAGCCTACCCTGCCTGGCCCACATCATCCAGCTGCTCCTGCCAGGGACACGCTGTCAGTGTCCAGGTTGGATTGCCACCCTGCACCTCTGCAGACCCGCCTCTACAGCGCCCCCAGGAGGCAGGACCTATTGTCGGGGAACCATTCACAACTGTGGTACTGTCCTGGCCCCAGAAAACCCTAAGCATGGCCCCTCCCCAGCTTAAGCCCAAGGTCCCACCTTCCCTGCCAGTGTGCCTGGGACAGCAGGCTGAGGAGCCCATGACAGGGGGACGCTGCCCAATTCTTTATCCAAAGGACACAGAGGTAAGGGCCAGAGAGAATACAAAGAAAGAAGAGCGAAGAGAGGAGGAGGAAGAGGAGGAGGAAATAGGGGTAGAGCTAGAGGAGGAAGATAAGGAGAAACAGGACAATGATGAGGTAAAGGAGGAGGAGAAAGAAAGTAAGGAGGAAAAGAAGTTGGGGTACCAAGAAGAGACAGATGGCCCAGATGGGAAGAAAAGAGAGTCACCTCCCCTCGGGGTATTATCCCCATGTAGGCCCCAGATGGCCAAGGCAGAATATGCTTCTGTCTTTGTTGGGTGCAGCCCCGTTGGAATGGTCCAGACTCCTGGGCATTCTGGTGCTCATGCGCCACAGCACCCTGACCTAGCCTCACCCTGCACTACAGCAGTGCCTGAGGTGACTCAACAGCCGGGCTGTGCAGATGCTGTGCAGAAGGTGGGAACAGGTGAAGAGCGTCGGGGCAGAGCTCCGCCCAGAGATGCTGCTCAAAGAGCCTTCAAGAGAAAGGCCAGCCTGCCAGTGACACTGGTGCCGTCCCCACCACTGCCACAGCTGTCCTGGGGTCGAGGGGAGCTGCCTCCACCTCCCAAGCTTCCCTGCTTTGATCTCAAGGCATACCTGGTCACCTTGACCAATAAGAAACACCTGGACAGAGGCAATCTGATGAGGAGGGCTAAATTAAAGACCCTGAAGAGGAAGAGAGAAAGGCTGTGGGCAGCCCGGCCTGTCCTCTCTGCCGCTCCCTTTCTGTCCGTTTCTCCTTCCAGGCTGTCCACCCCTGCTCCTCCTGTCTCCACTGCCTTGGCAGACCCCACCCCGTCTATCCCTCAGCTTTCCTTCACTCCACACAACATTCCCACAATCCCCCTTTCTTCTTCCTTCACTGCCCCCACTATCCCTCTCCCTCCTGTGATTCCTGGTTCCCATTTGGGAGTGACTCTGAATGCCAATGGAAACCCTAACCACTGGGCAAGTTCTGTGCCTCCTCCCCTTTCCCACCTCCCCACAGCCCTTCAACCTGACCCTCTGCCTTTCAATGTTCCCTCCTCTAATCAGGAATCTCCCACTCCTATGGAAGTAGACTCTCCCCCTCCTCCTTCCTTCCCCACCACTCTGCTAGCCTCTTCCCCTAGCATCCCTTCCCCAGAAACTACAAGGACAGCTGCATCAGAAGACCTGGCTGGCCTTCCAGGTCTAGATCCAGAGGATATGGCCATGGATACTACACCTCAGTGCCACGCTGTCATATTCCAAGAACCCTCAGGAGGCAGCATGGGTGTTTTGCCTTTTTTAAATGAGAACAGGTTTAATAACCAGGAGAGACATTCTTCAAAGGCTGCCCTTGGGACCCTTGGTGGACCCCATCAGAACATGTCTGCCCCCAGTACGTCTCATCCTCGGGCCCATATGGACAGAACATCTCGCCATGGCACACAGCTGGCGCCAACGGATAACACCACTTCCACCCACTCTGTTATCAACCCTTTGCAGACCCAGACCCCTTTGGGGCCACCTTCCAGCTACCACCCAAGGCTCCCTCAGCCTGGGAGTTCAGTCCTTCAGAACAATCAAGTCATCACAGCAGTAGCAACACCAGCAACTCGAGCTTCCACCCACAGCAGGTGGCATCCTGGATTTTCAGCTGCAACACCTGTTGGCTTTGGACCAGCTGCTGCCACCCAGCTGACCAATGGGAAGTACGAAAGACGAGCACCCCACACCTACATGCCTACGTCTGCACTTACCCTGACTGCAGGACTGAGCAGTTCAGGGCTGCAGCAACCACTTCCTTCCCACATCCTCCCTCCTGCTCCGGCCTTTCCCCCCTCTACAGGAGTGGGGGGCTCTGCAGTGAAACACCAAAGAGCTTCCCCCAGTGCCCCAGGGGTGAAGCGGCCATGTGCTTACACCCCTGCAGCAGTGAGTGGCACTGGGGACTTCAGACCATCCTGGGCATTATATGCGCCCAGCACGCCTGCTATCGTGGGACCTGCAGCCCCAACCAATGGAGCAGGCCTCAAGGGAACAGGCAGAACCATTAGAAAGCCAAAGAGGCGCCCTTATAGCATCAGAAGCCGCACTGAGCAAGGGCACGCTGGCGGGTACTAGCTCAGCACCAAAAGACTCAGCCACTGCCTCCCCTAACCCTCTGACCAGCCAGCCTGTTACAACGCTGAAGGTGGTGGGTCTCTTAAATTATAATGGGTGAACTAACTGCATGGACTTCAAGTACTGAATCTGACAAGTGTTCATATATGTGTATTCACTAAAGAGAATGAATACTCTGATATTCAGACGCATGTGTCCTCATTTCTCTAGATTTCCTCTTCTCTTGACCTTTCCCATCTCCTCACCCACATCTATGCCACAGAGAAGTGTCGAGATTCCCAGAAATATAAATGAATTTAAATAATGCTACCTCTGCAGATGGGCTTTCCACTGAAAATACTATAAGCATAAGCCAGATTTTCCCGTGATTAACAGCTTGTTTTGCTCAATGATACTCTGGGTATAACAAATTTACTATATGCATTCACATACTGATAGTTTGTGTTATTTTATCACTAAAAATGAAATTGTTAAAAAAAAAAACACACACTCAGCCAGTTGCTCGTTTTGAGTTTTGTTTCAAGGATGGCTTCACCTCACTGACAGCTGTATCTTTGGGTGCCTTCATTTAGTGTCTTAAGACTTCATAAAATCAATGCCGAGGGGAAGTCTTGCTGAAGCACTCACTGCTTGCATTTGGACTGCTCTTCCCCTGGAGCACAAGAACCCAGGCTGGAGCACTCAGCAGTAGTCCTCCAGACCCTCTCAATAAAGGCAGTATCTACTACTGCAAAAACATGAGCCTCTAGTTTTCTGCTATTTCCTGGCTTTTTCTTTTTGTTGTTGTTTGTTTTTTGTTTTTTTCGAGGTAGGGTCTCTCTCTAGCCCAGAACTCACACTGATTCTCCTACCTCAGCCTCCCAAGTGCTGGGATTAAAGGTGTGCACCACCACGCCCGGCCCATTTCCTGTTTTTAAGAGTATTTTTTGTTGGTGTTGTTTTTGAGGTAGGGTCACACTCTAGCCCAGACTGATCTGGAACTCACTCTGTAGCCCAGGGCTGGCCTAGAACTCAGTGATCCTTCTACCTCTGCCTCCTGAGTGTTGGGATTAAAGGCGTGCACCACCACAAGGGTTTTAAGTCATGGAGAATGGAGGTGGAGCCATGTTTTATTAATACAGCAAAGAAAAAGTACTCATGTTTGGACAAGCATTTTCTCATCCTAATCTCCTTCCTAAACTTCACATCTTACTGATTTTATGTTAATTACAAACCAGGCAGTTACCTGCAATCCTAGCCTAGAAGGACAAGAGGAAGAGGAATTAGATCCCCATCCCTTATAGATAATATAGTTCCAAAAAGAGTAAGGCAAACAAATTGCTAGAAAAGAATCAAGTAAATGGAATTTCAATAGTATTTATTGTTAACTAGGTATAAATCATTAGTATTTCTTAAGGGTCTATTAAATATGTGCACCAACAGCGCTAATGAGGCAAAGGACAGGAGGATCACAAGTTCAAGGCCATCAGCAAGACCCTGTCACAGACGGAAGTGCATCACATCTGATCATAAAGCAAAGTTGCGTTGGGAGAGATAAAAGATAACGCCCAGGCTCCAAGGCAGGGTCCACACACTTCTGGAAAGGGCCAGATGGTTTCACTCTCTACCACAACTGTGCCAGATGGTGCACAAATAAATGAGTATGGCTTTCCACAATGAAATTCAAAACAGCAGATTGGTTCTTGCCATGCGGGGGACTGAACCCAGGGCCTCGTGCTCTACACTAGGCAAGTGCTCTACCACTAAGCTAGAACTCTGCCCTCAAATAATGATTGATTGAAGTTCATATCATTTTCATGCCCTACAGTTGTTCTTATTCTTATTGGAACAGGGTCTTATGTAGTCCAGGCTAACCTCAAACTCGCTATGTAGTTAGGAATACCTTGAATTCCTGATCCTCCTGTACCCAGTCCCTCAGTGTTGGGATTATGGGCATAAGCCACCATACCTGCTTTATGCTGTGCTGGGTACTGAACCCAGGGTTTCATTGATACTAGGTAAGCACTCTGCCAACTGAGCTCCTATAAGTCTTCATTTATTTCATTCATTTGTTTGTTTATCGTTGTTTCGAGGTAGGGTCTCGCTCTAGTCCAGACTGACCTGGAATTCACTATGTAGTCTCAGGCTGGCCTTGAACTCATAGCAATCCTCCTACCTCTGCCTCCCGAGTGCTGGGATTAAAGGCGTGAGCCACAGTGCCTGACAATATTTTTATTTTTATCTAGTTTTTTTTTGTTGTTTTTTAATATTTTATTTATTTGACAGAGAACGTGTGAGAAAGAGAAAAAGGCAGAGAGAGAGAGAGAGAGAGAGAGAGAGAGAGAGAGAGAGGAATGGGCATACCAGGGACTTCAGCTACTGTAAATGAACTCCAAACACATGCGCTACCTGGTGCATCTGGCTTTACAGGGGCACTGGGGAATCGAACTCTGGTCCTTCTGCTTTGCTGGCAAATGCCTTAACCACTAAGCCATCTGTTTTGTTTTGTTTTTGTTTTTTGTTTTTTGTTTTTTTTTGAGGCAGGGTCTCACTCTAGCCCAAGGTAACCTGGAACTCACTTTGTAGCTCAAACTGACCTCAAACTCATAGAAATTCTCCTACCTCCGCCTCCTGACTGCTGGGATTACAGGGATGAGCCACCGTTCCCAGCTTAGTATAGTATCTTATAAGGTACGATAAAAAGTATGGGGCTGGGGAGATTGCTCAGTGGTTAAAGCACTCGCTTTCAAAGCCCGATGGCCTCAGTTCAATTCCCCAGCACCCACATAAATCCAGAAGTACAAAGTGGCGCATGCATCTGGAGTTCATTTGCAAAAGGCCCTGGTGTGCCAATTCTCTCCCGTTTTCTCTCTCTCTTACAAATCAATATAATAAAACATTTTTAAAAGATACAAAAGTAGGGCTGAAGAGATGGCTTAGCGGTTAAGGCATTTGCCTGCAATGCAGAAGGACCTGAGTTCGATTCCCCAGTGCCCATGTAAAGCCAGATGCACAAGAGGGCTGGAGGCCCTGGCGTGCTCATTCTCTGTCTCTCTCTGTCTTCCTCTCTCTCTCTCTCAAATAAATAAATAAAATACTTTTTTAAAAAAAGATACAAAAGTAATAAAAGTAGGTTTTCTATATATCATCAATGAACAAGTAGCATTTAAAATTTAAAACACGTCATTCATATTTATACCCCCAAAAGGCATAAGTCTAACAAGATATATATATATAAAATATCTGTGAAAACTACAAAGCTCAACCGAAACATATCAAAGAGCTAAATAAATGGAAAATGATGTCATATTTGCAGATAGAAAAATGCACTATTGGGCTGGAGAGATGGCTTAGTGGTTAAGAAGCGTGCCTGCAAAGCAGAAGGACTGGAGTTTGATTCCCCAGTGCCCACGTAAAGCCAGATGCACAAAGTGGCACGTGTCTGGAGTTCATTTGCAGTGGCTGGAGGTTCTGGCGCTCTCTCTCTCTCTCTCTCTCTCTCTCTGTTTGCCCTCCTCAAATAAAGAAATAAAATGAAAAAATATTTTTTAAAAAAGAAAAATGCACTATTGTTGAGATCTTCCAAATTTGATCTATAGAGTCAAAACAATCACATTCAAAATCCCAGGAATGCTATCTTATGGATATGAATAAACTGATTCTAAAGTTTCTATAAAGAAGCAGAAGACCAAAATAGCCAAATCAGTACTGAAAGAGAACAGTTGGAGGAGTGACGCGAACCCACTTTGAGACCTACTATGAAGGTCTAGAATTATGATAGCGTGCTTCTGGAATAGCCAGACAAGTGGGACACGAGAGGCTCAGAAATAAACCCCCATAAACAGTTACACAAACTTTTAAGAAAATTATGTATTTATTATTGGGGGTGTGTGTACACCAGGGTGTCTCACTGCTCCAAGCGAACGCCCATCAAGCTTAATGTGGGTGCTGGGGAATTGAACCTTGGCTGGCAGGGTCTGCAAGCAAGCACTTTCAAGTGCTGAGTCATCTCCACATCCCCTCAAGTGGCCTTTCAACACAGGAGCAAAGGTTCTACCATGATGCTGGAACAACTGGTCATCTACATGCAAAATGATGAATCCAGACAGAGATCTTTCACTCTTCACAAAAATTAACTGAGCTGGGCATGGTGACATTGTTGTGAATCTACAGATCCCAGCACTTAGGAGACAGAAGTAGAATAGACAAGAGCACACGAGTTTATGGGGATGCCTGATTCAAGCCACCTGAGGGTCTTCATCCGGGGTGTTCTGGGTTTGGCCATGCTAATAGGCTGTGGTAGTATCTCACTGTTCAGTTTGCAGCTCTCTAACTTGACACACAGTGTTGAGCATTGTTTCAGATTCTTATTTGCCATGTGTATCTTCTTTGATAAGATTTCCACTCAAATCTTTCAGTTAATTTTTTATTTTTATCTATTTATTTTTGGTTTTTCAAGGTAGAGTCTCACTCTAGCCAAGGCTGACCTAGAATTCACTATGTAGCCACAGGGTGGCCTTGAACTCACAGCAATCCTCCTACCTCTGCCTGCTGAGTGTTGGGATTAAAGGTGTATGCCACCACACTGGGCACATGTGTATATTTTCAATATAAATAATAAATACCATGTTTTTATTTAAATATATATGCATATGTATCACACATATGTATTTGTGGGGGGGGTACGGTAGGGCCTCTTACCACTGCAAATCACATTAGTTTTTTAAAAATATTTTATTTATTCATTTTTCAAGGAGAGAAAAAGAGAGAGAGAGAGCACACCAGGGTCACCACCTTGTGGGTCTGGCTTATGTGGGTCCTGGGGAATTGAACCTAGGGCCTTAGGCACTGGAGGCAAGTGCCTTAACCGCTGAACCATCTCTCCAGCCCTATACTAGTTTTTAATGGCTGGCTTTTCCATGAATACTGGAAGATTAGAAGGCTTTACAAGCAAGTGCCTTGAACCACTAAGCCATTGTCCTGGCCCAATATTATTTTTTTAAATATTATTTATTCATTTTCAAGGAGAGAGAGAGAGAGAGAGAGAGAGAGAGAGAGAGAGAGAGAGAGAGAGAGAGAGAGAGAGAAAGAATCGGGGCTACCACCTTGTGGGTCTGGTTTATGTGGGTCCTGGAGAAGTGAACCCGGGGCCTTAGGCACTGGAGGCAAGTGCCTTACCCGCTTAGCCATCTCTCCAGCCCCCAATATTATTTTTTAAAACAAGCTTCCCATATAAAAACCCCTATAAATAAAGATAACCAAAGACCTTGTTTAAATTTATTCCTTCTGATTATCCTTTTAAGGAATAGACATGAGATCATGAGATGGAAATGAAAATGAATGACATACTCAAGTCACTCGTTCATATCACTCAAGAAGTAGCAAAGTAGCAAAGTAGCAAGAGAGAGTTAAACATGCTTTTAGGGAAAAGTATTAAAATTACTATAGTTTAATTTTTTATTTTTATTTGCAAGCAGAGGGAGATAGAGAGAAGAGAGACAGAGAGAGTAGAATGAGTGTATCAGGACCTCCAGCCATTATAAATGAACTCTAGATGCATGCACCACTTTGTGCATCTGGCTTTATGTGGGTACTGGGGGATCCAACTAGGGTTCTTAGGCTCTGCAGGCAGGCACCTTAACCCTAGTTGGATCCCCCAGTACCCACAGTTCAATTTTTAGAAAATTATTTTATTGATTTAGTGACAGGAGCTTCACTCTATTGCCCAGGCTGGACTCAAAACTCCTCTGGGCTCAAGCCATCACCTAACCTCAGCCTCTGAGTAGAGGGTGTTGGGGACACCACAGGCCTATGCAGAGGTGCCTGGTTCAGTTTCTAAATGTCCTCTTTGTCTTAGCTCTGCCTGGCCAGCTCTGTGCAGTGGTGACTGTCTTTGTTTTAACTTCTGGGCTTGCTTTATCTAAGTGGATCTCATCTCCTGATCTAAGAAAACACAGGCATAAAGTAGGTATGGGAATAAACACACGTTTAGAACCTGGTTGCTAATATGACCTGTTGAGCAAACATGGGCTAGGCTGGAGAGACAGGCCTCTCATGGCTTGGTCCCCGAGGCAGGGAGGTGCAGCTACTGCCTCTGTGTTTTAGTTCTATTATCTAAAACCAGCCAACAGGGCTGGTCAGAGGCTCAGTGGTTAAAGGTGCTTGCTTGAAACGCCTGCCGGCTCAGGTTTAATTCCCCAGCATTCATGCCAAAGCAGATGCACAAAGTGTCACAAGCATTTGGCATTAGTTTGCAGTAGCAAGAGACCCTGGCAAGCATATGTGCGCACACACACAAACCAGCCAACAAGTACTTGAACCCAGGCCAGCAGGTTTTGCAAGCAAGTACCTTTAATCACGGAGTCATCTCCCCAGTATCTTATTTTTATTGTTTTGAGATAGAGTCTCACTCTGTAGCCTAGGCTAGCCTGGAACTCACTATGTAGCCAAGGATGACCTTGAACTCATGACAGTCCTCCTGCTTCAGCCTCCTAAATGCTGAGATTAGAGGCATGAGCCATTATGCTGGGTTTAAAATAAACTTTTTTTTCCATGCTAGAAATTGAACCTATTTACATGCTAGGCAAACAATCAACCACTGAGCTATGACCTAGCACCCTTCCCCCCCCCCCAGGTAGGGTCTCGCTCTAGCCCAGGCTGACCTGGAATTCACTATATAGTCTCAGGCTGGCCTTGAACTCATGATGATCCTCCTACCTCTGCTTCCCGAGTGCTGGGACTAAAGGTGTGTGCCACTACGCCTGGCCTCTTTTGGTTTTTATTTTGAGACAAAGTGACACCAACTTGTCCAGGTAGGCCTCGAACTTTCTATCCTCCTGCCTCAGCTCCTGTTAGCCAAGATTACAGGCCTGTGCCATCAGGTCCTTACCAGTGTTTGGTATGTGGCTAAGGAAACGGCGGTGCCTTTGGAGTAGGACCAGGAGTGCTTTCGGCTGGTTCAGCAAGGGGTTCCAAGGCTCCTCTGTGCTCTACAGACCAAAGCTGCACCAGCGAGCAGTTACTTCTGAGCCTCTCCAGTTGGCTGAGAGGAGAATCTTGGAGAACTGACTGCATTGCTTGAGGCCATTTCTCAAGCCTCCCAAGCTGACTGCCACTGCACCCCGCTCTACAGAAGCTACAGGTAATGACCAGTCTACTTCCTGCAAGAAGCTTGACTCCCCCAATCACACGCTGATCACTGCCTACGGTTACACACAGCGTCTTTCTGGCTATGCCTTAGAAATGGACAGTTGGGGTCATCTGCATGAATACACCCTCCTTTTGGAGCTGCTGGTCTACCACAGAGAACACCATAATTGAATATGCTTGCTCCTTTTTTGCTTTGAATAGCCCATGAGAATGATTCTTCCTTCAAGAATCTTTCCTAAGGAAATTCTTAGCTGAACTAGGAATAAGCAGACACGAGTCTATTACAGCTGCAACCACTCTCAAAAGAGCCGTACAAAAGAAAAATGTGGCTTTTACCTCCTAAAATCATTAGACATTTTTTTCTCTTATTAAGGCACGGAGAATACATCACATCACACTGGGCCAAAGGACTGATCCTCCTCCTGGAGCAGAGTAGGACCTGGCGGGTACTCATTAATTCTTCCGGCAATGAGCAATGACTTTCTTTCTCGCTTTGTTTCTCTCTGAACAGTTGATGAAGTTGATTTGTTTTCCAAGGCTCCCCTCCCATTGCCAGCTTCCCTGCTCCCTGGCCTGGGTGCAGATAGTACCCCGCACACATGAGCTTGTGCTCCTCGATAAACCGAGCAGTTAACCTGTTAACTGGTTACTCCAGGCCAGGTCCTAGCTTGTTAGTGAAATTGAGTTTTCTTCTTTCTTTTTAAAAAATATTTGCAAGCAGGGAGATATAAAAAGAAGAAAGACAGAGAGAATGGGTGCACCAGGGCCTCCAGCCACTGCACATAAACTCCAGATGCATGAACCACTTTGTGCATCTGGCTGTACATGGGTACTAGGGAATCAAACCTAGGCTGGCAGATTTATGGGCAAGCACCTTAACTGCTGAGCCATCTCTCAGACCAGTTTTTCTTTCTTAACATAATAATTGCATCTGGTATGAAAACTGTATATACATTATCCACTTACTTTCTACATCTTTAAAAATATTTTATTTAGGCCAGGCGTGGTGGTGCATGCCTTTAATCCCAGCACTCGGGAGGCAGAGGTAGGAGAATCACCATGAGTTCAAGGCCACCCTGAGACTACAGAGTGAATTCCAGGTCAGCCTGGGCTAGAGTGAGACCCTACCTTGAAAAGCCAAAAAATAAATAAATAAATAAAAATAAAAAAATAAAAGATATATTATGATGTAAAAAATGTTTCCAAAGCTAGGTGTGGTGGCGCATGCCTTTAATCCCAGCACTCGGGAGGCAGAGGTAGGAGGATCTCCATGAGTTCTAGGCCACCCTGAGACTACATAGTGAATTCCAGGTCAGCCTGGGCTAGAGTGAGACCCTACCTCGAAAAACCGAAAAACCAAAATATATATATATATATATATATATATATATATATTTGAGAGAGAGATAGAAGGAAAGAGCATGGGCACACTAGGGCATCTTGCCACTGCAAATGAACTCCAGATATATGAGCTTTACATGGGTACTGGGGAACTGACCTGGGCCTGCAGGCTTTGCAAGCAAGTGCCTTTTAACTGCTGAGCCTTCTCCCCAGTCCCCCTTTTCTTTCAAGGGTTTCAGAAGCCAGTAATCCTCTTCTTCTAGTTAACAGAGAGACATGGTCATTGGTGGCAATTCCAAAAGGTGATCTGTGTCACTTACTTTATGATGTAGCTATTACCTTATGTGTTTGGCTGGAGGTAATTATTACAGCTCACAACTGCCTTTATTTTCAAAGAGATTTATTTCCTTGGTTGAACATAGGTGAGAGATTTTCTGGAACTACTGGTTATGGGGTAAAATATGAGAGACTATAGAAACTGAAGAACACCTTGTCGTAAATGTGTTCAAAGATGCTTCTATCCATAGTCTCTCACCATTTCAAACTGTAATTGTCCATTAACCATCTAAACCTCGAAGACAGAAGTTCCTCCATGGCAGGAACTGTATCATAATTGCTGTTGCATCTTCAAAATCAGTGAGTATTTATTTTAGTGTTAGCCTTCTACTCAATACAAGTCTGCTGATTATTATTTCAGTGTGGAGGTCAAGGCCAGGGCTTGGCTCATGGGAGGTAAGTCCTCTACCACTGAGCTGCACTTCAGCCCCCCAGTAGCTGGTGCAAAACACATTTTAATGAGATCTTCTCCCAGCTGAGACAGATAGCTCTCGGATGCCTCATGATCTCTACCTAAACACTGAGCATCTTATGAGTGGAAACAGTGGTAAATGTGAACGTTTCCTGCCTTTCTGTCCTGATTCCAGGCTCTGTCACTCCCTGGAAGAGCCTTTGGCAAGTCACTTTAACCACAGGACAATTAGACTAACTGGTCTCCAATCCCTCACAGGGCCCAGCTCTAAACCAATGAGGCATGAATACGGGCACTTCTGTCAACACTAGAGGGAGCTACACTCGTGTCATCACTGGGGGTGGGGGGGTTCCGGATGTTTCCAGGAGAAGCAGCCCCTTCCCCTTGGTGGTTTTAGGAATGGAACCTGGAATATGCTAGGCATCATGTTGCCACTGAGCTACAGCCCCAGACCACTAAAAAGCATCTTGAATGAAAGCTTGTGTGAATGAGAGAAACTCCACACAGACAGAGCAGTTCCACAGGCTCTCAAGCAGAGCGCCGATTTTAATTCCATGAGAACCAGGTTGGCTTTAAGCCATTCCTAAAAGTTTCTCAAATTAATAACAACAAAAAACAAAGAAAGGTTTTTTTTTCTGTTCTGTTTTGTTTTGTTTTGAGGCAAGGTCTCATTCTACCCTCTCTTACCCACTCTGTAGCCCAGGCTAGCCTCGAACTCATGGTCCTCCTACCTCAGCCTCCTGAAACTAAAGGCATGTGCCACCATACCTGGCTTCCCACCACCACCTTTTTTAAAAAAATAAACTCAAACCTGTAATCCCAGCACTAGGGAGGAAAGCAGGATTTCAAGGTAATCCTCAGCTACAAGAGACCCACTCAGCACACTATACACACCCAATTAATACAAGTTTCCTAAACTAGGGAGGTAGAAAAATGAGAAATATTTATATCACATAGATGCTCTGGCCTAGGAGAAATAATTAAATTAGTCCAACTGTATTCATCAGCAAGCTGCCACTCACACCCAAAGATACTTCACAAACAAAAACCAGCCTGAACAACTGAGTGAGAACCTGTCTCAAAACAATAGAGATCAGTGTTTAAAGTAAAAAAAAAAAAAAACACAGACCCCCCCCCCTAAAAATAATAATAATCGATAGATAGACAAGCAGACCATTCAAAAGAAGGGAGACGGAAGGAACCCACAGGGCTGTGTGTGTGGAGCCACCGTGCGCCAGGGTATGGCCCGCTGGGCTGTGTAAGAAGCTCATAGCTGTTGAAGAGGAACTTCAATTAGAGGCCGTTAGCAAGGCAAGTGTCAAGGGATGAAACAAGGAAACGGAGGATGGGGCAGGGAAGGGAGAGAGCAGCTGAAGCTTCCTCTGGTGTTCTAACATCCACACTCTCCCTCCACCTCTGAAAAACACCATGACCCTGAAACTGTTACGGGCTGGGAAGAGGGCTCAGCCGTTAAAGAAACTCATGGCAAAACCTGCTGGCCCAGGGTTCAGTTCTCAGGCCGCCCTGGTGCACCCATGCACACATCCATGTGCAAATTTTCTTTTTTTAAAGTGAGACATCAAAGACCTTTCCCTTGGTAGCAGCTATGTTCCTCCTAGCCCAAGGAAAAATGGAGTGTCACATGATGGAGATGGCGAGAGCCAGGGCTCTCACACAGCGCAGCCTGTAGGAGAAAGATCACTGCAGAGCCGAACAAACCACTCCTTGTACTTGAACGGCATAGATTTGTAATCTGACTCTGAGAATCAACGACTACCCACGTTTCGGGATGCAGATTGCAACCGAGTAAGAGTAGATTATAAAGAGACCTTGAAGAAGGACTTTGTAGGTGAAGAGAAAAATCTGCTAGATTCAAATCTTCAAATCCTTTTTTGTTTTGTTTTGTTTTGTTTTTTCGAGGTAGGGTCTTGCTCTAGCCCAGGCTGACCTGGAATTGACTATGTATTCTCAGGGTGGCCTCGAACTCATGGTGATCCTCGTACCTCTGCCTCCCAAGTGCTGGGACTAAAGGTGTGCACACCATGCCTGGCTTCAAATCTTTTTTTTTTCATTAAACTCAAACCTGTAGAGGTGAATATAGAGTAAAACTCAGCAGGATTGATTCAACTTAGTCCAAGGATTCAAGTAGCTGGGAAACACTATTCTTTTTTTTTCTTAATATTTTTATTTATTTATTTGCAAGCAGAGAAATATAGAGAGAAGAGAGGCAGAAAATGGGCACATCAGGGCCTCTAGTCACTGCAAACAAACTCCAGTCATGCACCACTTTGTGCATCTGGCTCTATGTGGGCGCTGGGGAACTGAACCCAGGTCATTAGACTTTGCAAGCAAGCGCCTTAACCTCCGAGCCTTCTCTCCAGCCCCACTACTCTTTTTTTTTTTTTTTTTTGGTTTTTCGAGGTAGGGTCTCACTCTAGTCCAGGCTGACCTGGAATTCACTCTGTAGTCTCAGGGTGGCCTTGAACTCACAGCAATCCTCCTACCTCTGCCTCCCGAGTGCTGGGATTAAAGGCTTGCGCCACCATGCCCGGCCCACTGCTCTTTTTAAAGCAACAATTTCAAGGACTCTGAAAGTACCACATCCTAGAGGATCTCTCTCTCTCTCTCTCTCTCTCTCTCTCTCTCTCTCTCTCTCT
>PVHP010015274.1:0-37720 GCA_004024765.1 Zapus hudsonius
ACACACACACACACACACACACACACACACACACACACACGTGTCCACAATATGCACAAAATAACTAACAGATTATGGAATCATAAACCTGCTCTCTGTGTCCAGTCTATATTATTTGCTAGAATTACTGTCTTTTCATACTATGAATACAGTGGACTGATTCTATTTTAAAAACAAAACTTTGGGGCTGGAGAAATGACTCAACAATTAAGGTGCTTGCTTACAAAGTCTGCCAGCCTGTGGTTCCGTTCCCCTGGGACCCATATAAAGCCAGATGTACAAAGTGGCCCATGTGTCTGGAGTTCATTTGCAATAGTAATAACTCCTGGTGCACCCATGCTTGCTTGTACATGCTCTCTCTTTCTTGCTCAGATAAATAAAAATATTTTTTAAGATAAGTAAAAACAAAATTTAACTTGATAGCTGATTCTTCAAATACTGTTCTTATAGCAGGTGGCACTTGGAGGTAGCCTGGTTTATGTTTCAGACCTAAGTTGTAATTAATAAAACAGACTGGTATTGATGAGGGAACTGACAGATAGCTCTATGGAAAAGGCGGGGAAATAAAATAACAAACTGAAAAGAAGAGACGGTTTCATAAGATGATAAAGTTGACATCTGAAAAAAATGGAGGAAAGAATGAATTAGCCAGAAAACCAATGCAAGAAAGCACTCAGGAAAATAAACTTTAGATACTTAAGCTGTCTTTTTGTAAAACTATATTGAGATTAAATGTTACAATATAACATTTTTTTTAAAAGATCATTTAGCTCAATAATTTCTAAATCAGGGGAGAAGAGCTTTCAAAGCACGACCTCAAAGTCAGAGACCAAAAAAGAGGAAAATCCAAGTTCAACCTTAAAAACTATAAACAGACCTAAAGGAGAAATAATAAACTATGAAAAATATGTGTCACATAAATGCCGGATAAAAGTTGCTAGCCTGGTTTTAGAAAGGACCCTTGTAGTTAGTGAAAAATATAAACAATAACTTGTACTAATAGAAAGAATACTTAATCCACGAAGACTACTTACACCTTGCTAGTGAGGAGGTAACACACATGGAAATAGACACCAATCTAACCCACACAGTTGAGTGACTCAGAAGTACAGCCTAGCAGACCAGACCGTTCAGCTTCAGAACACAACTCTGCCTCTTACCATTCATCTGGTGACTCCGGGCAAGCAGTAATTATTACAAGATTAGTATTTGTGGATAAAAGCATCAGCAGCCCCAGGAGGTCCTGTGTCCAGGGAATCCTCTGTGCCACCACTGGCAATGTGGGCTGCCTCGAACATTATGCAAGGCAAAGGCGATTTTATTTCTTATCTTTTCCTGAGCCAACTGGAGTCTGCTTCCTCAAGCCATCTCTGTTTGTGAAATCACCAATGGAGATACTTATTGCATGGAAATAGATTATAGTGTGTGATACCATTATCCTTTAAAATGTACATCTTTACAGGTATATATGGATTAAAAAAAAGATTAGCCACCAAAATTATAGAAATGGTTTCTCAGGGTGCTGGCATTGGCAGCGATTGATTTTTTTTCCCCTTCTCTATATTTTGTAATTTAAATCTTTCTATAGTTATTTGATGCTGGTAATTAAGAAACCGATTTATTTTATTTTTTAATTAGCTTAAGAGAAACTGATTTTTAAATTATTCCTTTTTTGCTTGTTTATGTATGTGGTGTGCATGCATGTGTGTGTGTTTGATTAAGTTTGGACATACATGTGTATAGGCGTGTGCTTTTGTGTATGAAAGCCAGAGGTGCACACATGTTGGATGTCTTCCTCTGCTCTTTCAATGACTTGGAGTCATTTGGACAGACTAGCTAGCAGGCCCGATGGATCCTACGGTTTCTGCCTCCCCAGTGATGCACACCGCAACACCTAGATTTTACCCAGCCCTGAGAGACTGATGTTTCTGAAGGATAAGTTGCTGAAGTTGGGTGAAGTCCAGATTTCACTTGCCTATGGCCTGCCACGTGTCTGCTGACGACTGAAGTTCTGTTTCATTTTCTGTGAACATGAAAGCAGTGAAACCTGCTTTGGAGATTGTGATGAGAGTTGAGGTAAGGAACACAGGCACCTCAGTGACGCACATGAGAAGCCCATTCTGGAAAAGGCAGTTTCCAGCTGCTTTGAATGTACTGGAGCCCAGAACTGGTCTCAGTGCCGTTATCTTCAGACTGACTTATGTATCACGCCATACGAAAAAGGGGAAGCATGGCCCTCTTTTGCCATTGATTTTTAAAACCTTTTTAGTGTGTGCATATGTGGTGGTGAGCATACATGTATGTGTATGTGAATGCAAGCACAGGTATGTGGAGTGTGTGTGTGGGAGCCAGATAGTGACATTAGATTAATGTCTTCCTGGATTGCTCTCCTTTATGTTTTCCTGAGGCAAGGTTTCTTGCTTGAGCCCAAAGCTTGCTAATTTAGCTAGCCTAGTCAGTCTCTTGCCCCAGGGATATCCTGTCTCTTTCTCTTGTGCACTGGGATTACAGACAGCTGCATTGCCCACCCAGCATTTATGTGGGTGTTGGGGATCCAAGCTCTAGCTCATACGCTTGCATAGCAAGTGCTTATCAACTGAGCCATCTCCCCAGCCCCATTTTTTGTTATTCTTTTAAAAAATATTTTGCTTATTTGCAAGGAGAGAGAGAGAGAGAGAGAGAGAGAGAGAGAGAGAATGGGTGTGTGTGCCAAGGCCTCTAGCCACTGCAAATAAACTCCAGATGTATATGCCACTGTGCATCTGGCCAAAGGGTACTGGGGAATTGAACCCAGGTCATTAGGCTTTGCAGGCAAGTGTCTTAACCACTGAGCAATAGCTCCAGCCCTGTCATTCTGATTGTAGGACTCCAACCAGACTTTGATTTTATAGGTTCTCCGCTGAGTTTGGTGTGGCACAGGGATCCAAAACTTCCCTTGAGAAGCAGCTGATGCAGCCACTTAGAGCCTTGCCCCAAAGGATTTCCTCTCTGTTCCCTAGAGTCATATTCTGTCCTCTGGGGAGCAAGGATTGCTTATACCTAGGAAGGGCATGGGGTCCCCAGAAAGCTACAGGAAATTGCAAGGAGGAGTGGAGTTGTCAAGTGTGATATTTTTCTAGCGAATTTTCCCTTCTTCCCAAGTCTGGTTAGGTTTCTAAGAGGTTTGAGAGAAAAACTTGAAGTCATTACTTGCTCCCTTTTTACTACGTGATCTTGCTGAAGAGCTGTTACTCGGCTGTCACAGCTAGTTGCCATGGGAATAATGCCAGGGTAACATATGTGTCCTCGTGACTTGTCGGCAGGAGTCAGGAGCAGGAAGGGCTGGGAGGGGAACGAGGAAGACTGGTGTGGCGCTTCTCACAGAGCAGGCCTCAGTGCATCTCTGGCCTTTCCTCGTTCTGTGGATCCATTGTGTCTTCTGCCTCTAGCCTTGGTGCTTGTGGACGTAGTGTAAAATACGAGAATAAAATGCTCTGCTTCCTGGAAGAAAGAGAAAGCTTCACCTAGCAATGCCATTTATGACCTAAAGGCTGTTTACATCATTCTTAACAATGGAAGTTTGTGCGTGTGTGCGCGTGTGTGTGCGTGTGTGCATGTGCATGTGTGTGGCATATAGTGTGTGTATGTTTGTGTATGTTCCTATGTGTGAGTTCAGATGCATATGCACCATGGTTTGCACATGGATGTCAGAGCATAAGCTCGGGACCCCCTTCCTACCTTGGTTGAGGAAGGGCTCCTTGGTAGCTTCCAGGCCATTCTCCTGCCTCTACCTCCCTTCTCACCCTAAGGAACTCTGAGATGATAGATACCAGCACCACAGCATCCAGCTTTTACGTGGGTGCTGGGATCTGAACTCAGGAACCATGCTTGTGAGGGAAACACTATCCATGGAGCCATCTTCCTAGCCCCTCAGTTGAAGGTTCATAGACTAACTCTCCCTAGTGATAAAAGTGTGTGCACATGGCTTTCTTTTTGCTGATACTTTCTGCTTCATTCTGCCTCGCCATGTTGCTGTTATCCCTTGAATCTGCTCTGTTGAGAAAGAAGTGGTGGCAGGGTGTTTTATTGTCAATCCTTCAAGGCGAGGTGAGGTGGGCCACATCTGAAGTGCTTCTCTGAGGGAAGTGCTCTGGCCAAGCCGGGTCCTGTAATAATCCCAAAGCCCCCTTGTGGTTAGTTTTCATTTTGCCTGTCACTCCTGCCATCTGCTCCCATCCAGACCTCAGTCTCCACACTTGACCTTTCCCTGTACGAAGCTCTGGCTTCCACTTCTTTATGAGGATTCGGTTGGGTTTTGTGGTTCCTTACGGTGTGGGCCCTCTCCTGTTCCTCTGGGCAGTAGTATCTTGGGACAGATGTGTTTTCTTCTGTGACAGAGTATCACAGTAGTTGTACCTCGTATCTGCATTGGAAAAATGACAGGGACTTTGTGATGCTAGCTGTGTTCTAATACAGGTTCAGAAAAATCCCATGATTACTCTTTCTTGGTTGTTGTTATTCATATTTCGAAATTTTTTGTTTTGCTTTTTTTTACAGAACATATCAACTTTTTTTTAACATATCACTTTTGGGGGCTGGAGAGAGAGGTGGCTCAGCAGTTAAAGTGCTTGCCTGCAAAGCCTAATGACTCAGTTTCAATTCTCCAGTACCCATGTAAAGCCAGATGCACAAAGTGATGTATGTGTCTGGAGTTTGCAATGGCTGGAGGCCCTGGCATACCCATATTCTCTCTCTCTCTCTCTCTTTCTCTCTCTCTCTCTCCCTTCCTCCTCCCCTCTCTCCCTCTCCTTCTCCCCTTGCAAACAAGTATTTTTTAAAAGTATGGCATTTAAAAATCTTTCTGTATGACACACGTTTATGTATGCACATATGTTTGAGTGTGTGAGTGCAGGTGTGCAGGTGCCATGGGGTTTTGGGAGGTCAGTCCTGTTTGAGGCTGGATTTCTTCTTGTCTGCTGTTGCATATGCCAGGGGAGTTGGCCCCCAGGCTTCTAGAAAGTCTCCTGTCTCTGCTTTTCATCTTTCCATAGGAACACTTGCATTATAGATGCAAGCTACCACATTCATCTTCTCATGGGTCTTCGAGATCCGACCTGAGGTCCTTGTGCTTGTGAGAAAGCACTTTATCCACTGAACCATCTCCCCAGCCCAAGTATTATAGTGGGTTTTTTAATTTGAGAGAGAGAGCAGGAGAGTGAGTATAGGCATGCCATAGACTCCTGCCACTGCAAATGAACTTTAGATGTGTGTGCTATTTTGTGTACCTGGCTTGACATGGGTCCTGGAAAATTGAAACCCTAGCTGTCAGACTTTGCAAGCAAGTGCCTTTTACCATTGAGCTATCTTTCTAGTCCCTTAGTATTTAATTTTCATGCATAACTTTATGTGCTTATGATTATTGTATGAGCTCAAAAACAAGCATATACATTTTATTTATGGGACATGGTA
Organism: Zapus hudsonius; assembly: GCA_004024765.1. NCBI lineage: Eukaryota > Metazoa > Chordata > Mammalia > Rodentia > Dipodidae > Zapus > Zapus hudsonius. The sequence goes on from PVHP010015274.1 coordinate 5,449, forward strand.
TAATATTTTCTTACATATATAATAATATGTAATGATCAAATTGGGGTAATTAGTATATCTGACACCTTTGTCAGCTCCTCTGTGTAGCTGATGCAGCACTGGCATTTGATACAAGTGTGTCAGGAAAAGTGCAGTAGTTCACACCTCTTCCATGGGTGTCCTCTGGGGAGGATTTCGAGCTCTACTCTGAAGGATTTGGGGATTAGTGTTTTGTGACTCTCAGAAAAGTAGAATGTTTCCTCGAGCAGGAGAGCAGGTGTGCCTTTGTCCCTCTGGTCTCATTTTGTCTCATGAACCACCTTGTTTTCAGTGTGTGTGTGTGTGTGTGTGTGTGTGTGTGTGTGTGTGTGTGTGTGTACACATGTGTGTGTATATGGAGACCAGAGATTAGCATCAGGTGTCTTCCTCTGAGAGCTCACGATTCAGCTAGTCTAGCTAGCCAGCTTGCTCCAGCAATGCGGTCTCCACTTACTGAGCCCTAAGAATCCAGGCTGGCTGCTGTCCCACCCAGCACTTCTATGACTTCTGGGGGTGGCACTCAGGTCTTCATGCTTGCACAGAAAGAGTGTCACCCTTGGAGCAATCTACCCAGCCCTGGTTTTATTTTTAATCAGCCATTATTGACACATGAATGCCAGCCCCATTTGTCCCACAAAGACAGTGCACACGTCACAGAGTGTTTTCCTTCTGACGCTAAGGTACCAACCAGAACAAGGCCAGTGACTTCGACAGAGGGTCTTTGTTGATCCTTGATGATCCTTGATGTGTTGCGATGGGCCAGGGAAGCTTATGTACACTGCATTCAATTTTTCTTGGGATTTCACAGTTCAAATAGAGTTTCCTTATTTTCTTTCCAGTCATCATTTTTATTTTCTTGTTGAAAGTGTGTGTGCATGTGTGCATAGCTGATATCCTTGGAAGCATTAGAAAACTTCATTTCTGTCTACAGTCAGAATGTCCTACTTGTGTTCATTTCATTAAATGAGAACATCAGTATGGAGATGATTCGCGGATGTGTTTGGAGGCTGTATGTGATTTCATATGGTTGTAAGGTAAAGGGAGGAGGCGGATTTAAAATCTCACCTTCACTTTAGCTCCTCATGCCCAGGTCCTTTGCACCTGGCTGCACTGTGCTTGGAGCAGTTTCATTTAAAGTCAGATACCCTAGGGGACAGTACAGGACAGACTTCCCACAGGATTTTCCCCTGCCATGTTGAAAGGAGCCATTTTATATAGGATTTGGACAGCAGCAATAAAAGAAATGCCAATGGAAAAAGCGATCTTCAAAATAATTTTGGGGGGACTGGAGAGATTGCTCAGGGAGTAAGAGTGCTAGCCATATCAGCTCGGCGACCAGAAACAGTCTGCGTTCCATCCTCAGCACCCATGAAAACAGCTGGGTGTGGCCATATACTCCAGTAACCCAGTCCTGTAGGGGAGGAGACAAGAGAACCACCCTGGCTTTTCTGGTCAGCCAGGTTGACCCAAAATGGTAGCTCCAGATTCAGTGAGAGATTCTTTCTCAAGGAAACAACTTGGAAGGGCCATAGAGGACTGCACCAACCTTCTTCTCTGGCCTCATCCATGGGCACACAGCCCACACATCTGTACATGGCACACACCCACACAGCACACCATACACACACCACACTACATGTAGTACCACACACACGCAAAATAAAAATCATTTTATGGTCTGGGGATGTAGCTCAGTTGGCAGAGTGCTTGCTTAGCATGAACAAAGCCCTGGGTTCAAGCCCCTATATCGTATAACCTGGGTGTGGTTTATAATCCAGCTCTCAGGAGGTAGAGGCAGGAAAATCAGTAGTTCAAGGTCATCTTCAGCTACATATGGAGGTCCAGGCCAGCTACATGAGACCATGGCTTGGGGAAGAAAAATCCATTGCTATTTCCACCTAATTGGCAAGAGCCATTACACCCTAAGCACACCAGCTCATTCTCTCAAACATTTAACGCTTTCAGATTTTGTAAAACAGTGCTTCTTTCCTTTGGAGATTAGTTTATTAAAGTTTAAAATATACTTTTTTTGATTAGTTTTAGTTTGAAGGGTTTCCTGTTTTGTTTTGTTGACACAGGGTCTCCCTTGAAGTCACAATCTTCCTGCCTCAGCCTCCTCAGTGTTGGCATCATAGGCATGTCCGAACCATAGTGGTTTAAAATCTTTTTCCATTTTATGTTTTACTTTTTTGATATTTTATTTTTTAGAGAGAGAGAGAGAGAGAGAGAGAGAGAGAGAGAGAGAGAGAGAGAGAGAGAGAGAGAATGCCAGCCACTGCAAATGAACTCCAGAGATATGCACCACTTTGTGCATCTGGCTTTATGTGGATACTGGGGAATCGAACTTGAGTTCTTCTGCTTTGCAGGCAAAGGCCTTAACCACTAAGCCATCTCTCCAGCCCATGTTTTACTTTTAAATAGTCAGAATACTTTGTGATTTGTGTTTTCCAATTTACTAAGGGTAAACATTTTTGTCTTTATTAAATCAAAGTGTTCATGTTTGACTCGTTTGTGGATCTAATTTTCTGGGGAAAGAGACAATGACCTGAAAACAAGCTCTTCATCCTGATGGCTTTATTCTGAGCCTGTGAGGGGCCATCAAGGCTTCATAGAGGCCGTCTCGTTAGTGCTTGCTTCCCATCAGCTTATTCTGAGCTTTCTCGAAAGGGGTGCAGATAAATGTCAAAGGCAGAAAGTGAAAACTGTAATTAACGCTGCCAATGGCTGGAGCCATGTGCTGGGCTGGCAGAGGCTGTGTAAAGCTCTGTGTGTAAATAGCACATCGCAGGTGAAGCTCGCCCTGTGATTATTAAGAACAAGGTGCCGTCACTTCCTCTATCAGGAACATGGCTAGAATCCTTGCAGATTATGAAGTCGGCCTTCAAGCACGCTCCTTTCAAAAAGGAAACCCAATGAAGCCCTTTTTCTCTTTTGTACAAAGTATAGATCTGCAAATAGTTTACCTTTAAATATCCTTTTTTTTTTGAAGTCCCTTTTCTGACATGTTGCCAAGTTGAGGCACGAAGCCTCTGTTATTCTTTGAAATATGACTTCTTGCAGCATTTAACCACACACTAATCGACTGTTTGCACAAGGCGCCTCTGTTTCCACCCTCTCCTCACCGATTCTGTCTCTCTCTGCTGCACGCCCACAGGCTCCATATCATGAAAGTTTGCAATCTCATTTTTATCTACTCAGATTAAATTTAACCTCCAGGACATAGTAGGTCAGGAAAGAGGATCTAAAATGGCTAATTTGATTTCTTCTCATAATATTTGTTTTGAGCCTGACCGGCAGCTTACAGCCTGGGGATGTTAAGTCTGAAATTCCTGCATATAGCAGAAAGATTCTTGATGAAAGATCACGTTAATCTCTTTAATTTCATTCCTTTGTGATGGATTCTAATGATGAGATTAGAGCGCTTAACTCCAAACCAGTGGTAATCCTTGGCACTTTATGGTTATCCTGTGTATTGGACTTGAAGAGTTTGACTTGAGTGTATATGTTAATTGAGTACTCAGTATTCATTACAAATAATCACATCTGTTTTCTCGTTGAGATTCTGAAGGCCCTTTTGCTCTTTCTGTGAAAGCTGAGCAGACTGTATTAACTTCTGGTTTAATTTAAAAAACCAATGTGGAACTTGTTGGCGAAACACCTTAAAGAATCGCATGTTTAATAATTGGAAGGCTTTCCATCAGATTTGTCTCCGGTCTGAATTAATAATGTTGCTGACTTATTGTTTTAGAAGACAGAGTCCTTGACCTGCTAGGTTGAAAGAATTGTGACTGCTGGGAACCTCTGTGGGTCCTTTCGTGGTGCCATTTCCCCTGTGAATAATTAGAGGCATTTGAAGGGATTGCGGTAGAAGCCAATTTGTGTCTTTCACTTTGCATATTGTTGAAGCCTCATGAATTAGTCATGAGCAGGGCAAAAAATTAACTTCTTCAGACACATAGTTTGATGGGTCATGAGGGAGAATGTAAAGTGATCTGTAAAATATTCTACTGATCCTCTAAGTATTAAATTATTATACCTACAGGCTAATTTCAGAAGGGGAAAGAGTCCCTCCCTTCAGGAACCAGATAGCTTTTTCAAAAAGATCAAGGCTTGTTATTTTCTAGGACAGTGACGGGGGATAGAACCGAGCAATACTATGATTTCTTGAAAATCTTAACTCTTGTATGAACTCTTAGTTTTAATTTTGGGAGTTGTTCTTGTTCTTTTTTAAAAAAAATTATGTGAACTTTAGACTCATAACCACACCCGAAGCTTCATGTTGGTTGGACATACAGTACACCCCGACCAAAAGCTGAACTTTCTCACTTTGGGCATCTGAAGCTAGGCCATAATAACGAAGCAAGGTAATATGGCCTTCCATTACTTGTTTAAAATTTACTTTCATACTAAAATCTTTTTCTCCCCTTTCTGCTTTATTTTTCAGCCAGTGAAACTGAAATTGCATTCTTCTGTGAAGAAGATTATAAGAAATACAAAGCTAATCCCATTTCATCCTGGTGAAGATACCACGGGGAAGGGGCATCTTCTTTGCATACCTGCCCTAAGCTCTTTATTCCAGCGATGTGGTTTTGATAAATAAATCTTTAAAAAAATCAACCTCTGGCTTGATGGTTTCTCTCCACATAGGTCCCTCTCTCTTTCCCTCTTTCTCTCACCCCTTTCTTCCCTTCCTTTTCCCCTCCTCCCTTCCTATAAAATGAGGAAAACATTTGATTTGTTCATTTAAAAAACGATTATTTCTTTTCTAAATGTGTTATTTTGGTGACTTAGCATGTTAGAGTCTTTAAAATGTAACCAAGATCACACTGTTTTTGTACTTTTCTGTAGCTTCTCAGTAGAACAGCTGCCTGTCTGCTACCAGAGATGGTGCGGCTTTTAGCTCCGGGAGTGTGAGATGCACACCCCCACACAGGACATTGGTCTTTATTTTAGGGAGGTCTTCTGATGTAAGAGCGTTGCTTTTCTTTTTTTTAACCATCTCAGACTACACAAATAATGCTGTTGGCATTTTTGTTTTCTGGACATTTACCTGACTTTTATTATAGCAAACTATATTGGACTCAAACTCATTTATTTGGAGAGAGGAAGTAGCTAGCTATTTGTACTTCTGGGAAAAAATTATTCATGGAAAAGTCTATATCCTGGATGATACATTATTTCAAAACAACATAATACTTTTGGTTCTTGAGAGCGGCTAAGCAGTCGTGGTTTTAAACCCTAGACCCCAGCCAGCGTGTGTGTGCCCAGGCAGGACTACTCAAGACCAGCTGGCTTTGAAATTACTTTATTGACCATTTATGTTGCCAGGAGGACAAACTGATTTTATTGTGGTGGTACAATCTAACTTAAGAGAACATATTATTAAAAGAAAAAAAAATCCTCAACATTGAAAGTCTTATTAACATGACCAGAAGCAGGTTTGCTTCGTTGAAAGATTTAATAGAGTCTTTTTAAAATCAGAAATTCTATTTGTCTTATTCATTCATTAAACAAACTGCTGACTACATAGATGACCTCGGACAGTTTTTGCCTCTGAGGAGGAGAAGATGCAAGTAACTGATTTTTGTAGAACAGTAGTAAAAACTGTGACAGGATCAACAGGATCGTGGACAATGGAGTAATTGGTGCTGTGGGGGATTATTTTTGTTTCATGATTTTAAATAGTACTTGTTGAGGGCTGAGGTGGCTCAGTAGGTAATGTGCTTGCATGAAACCTGAGTTTGGATCCCCAGCATCCACATAAAATACCAGACACACATCTGTAACCCCAGGGCTGGGGAGTCAAAGACAGCGCATCCCTGGGGATTGTTGGCTAGTCTACCTTGAATGCCTGAGGTCAAGGTTCAGCAAGAGACCTTGTCTCAATAAGATGGTGACACACTGAGGAAGACTCCTACTATCCACCTGTGGCCTCCACGTGTTCTCTCTCTCACACACACAGAGGCACATTTCCTCAGTCAGTGGGCTCCAGATTCAGCAGGGACCCTGTCTCAAAAGGATGAGGTGGAGAAAACCTGCAGAAGATCCCCAATACCAACCTCTGGTCTTTCCACACATGTGTAAATGCCTCCACATGATGGTGTATCCACACATATGAGCACATGAACATCACACACATGTGTGCAAAAGATAAAGTACTGATTGCAAAAGAACGCACCGGCATGTGTGCCAAGAAGAAAAGAAGGGACACGGGCTTGCTGGAAGGAACATTAGCAATACTGACACAACAGTGTGCATGAGGGAGGTGTTCAGTAGAAAGTGATGATTCGGGGCTGGAGAGATTGATCAGTGGTTAAGGTGCTTGCCTGCAAAGCCAAATGACCCAGGTTCAATTCCCCAGTACCCATGTTAACCCATATGTGCAAGGTGGCGCATGTGTTTGGAGTTCACTTTCAGTGGCTGGAGGCCCATTCTCCCTCTCTCTTTCCTTGCAACTAAGTGAAGGAGGGAAGAAGGGAAGGAGGGAGGGAGGGAGGGAGGGGAAAGAAAAAAATATTTTAAAAGTACCGATTTAGCCAGGCACAGTGGTACACACCTTTAATCCCAATACCCGGGAGGCAGAGGTAGGAAGATCACTGTGAGTTTGAGGCTACCCTGAGACTACATAGTGAGTTCCAGGTCAGCCTGGGCTAGAGTGAGACCCTACCTCGAAACAACAACAAAAAAGGTGCTGATTTCAATGCCCTAGAGGGTGAGTAGAGGAGCCCAAGGCAGGCTGGGTGGGTCAGTGGGTTGGGCCATGCTCTGTAAGTCTTACCAAGAGCTTGAATCTTATCTGGTAGAGAGGAGTCAATGAGCTACATGACAGAAAGACAATTGTTACAGCCAAGGAGAAGACCGGAGGGGCCCGTCTGGGCCAGGGACATGGGGAATTGAGAAAGGAGCTGATGTCGGCATGTTCCTCATGCCGTCTCATGATACGTGGTGAGAGCTTGACAAGCACTTTCTAGGTGTTAGACAGCTCTTCAAACCTGATGGTGGCATTTCAGTTTGTAGGTGAGGAAACTGAGTAGAGGGTGCTTTAACCATGTCACCCTCCTGTACCACCCCATGACCTCCCAGGAGTAATGTGGAGCCCAGTGACAGATGGGTAGAATGCTTGGGACTTGGAGCACCTGAGTTTGGGCAGCGGGAGGACAGCTGTGACAATGTGCCTTGATCGATGGTGACAACCCAGCCAGCAGAACATGCTGAAAATATGTTCATTTATAAATATTTAGTTTCTGTTTTCTGATTAGCATGCCTTTTCCTGTGGATTTTTTTTGATATCTTTATTATCCTCAAGTAAATATAATGTATGAGTGAATCTTATGATGGTACCCCTATTTCCTTCCTACCTGTCCCCAGCCCACTGAGGACTCTCCTCACGGGCATTCTGGATCAGTCCATCAGGTAGGGTGTTATGGATAGCACAACAGGCAGCCAGGTTCCCTCCCCTTTGTGTGCTGCTGTTGCTGAGGGGGGCAAATGTCTCTGAACATTCTCCCCCACCATGGCTCTTACAATCTTTCTTCCCCCTCTTCCGCACAGTCCCCTAAGTCATGGAGGGTGAGTTTTAAGTCTGCTTTATTGTTGAGGTCTTAAGAGTCTGTATTTCTGCTTTGGGTTGTGTTGGATATTGTTGGTGTCTGTCTCATTAACATCCTGGGTTGACTGATTTGCTGTGGTGATAGGTCTCTTGTTTCTGTGTTTTATTTTTAATAACACTCTGAAAATATATATGTATACTGACTTTAAAATTTATTTTTAACAATGTATAATGATATTTGGGTGTATATTCTTATAGTTATAAATTGGCTAACATATCTATTATTTATAGATAGATGATAGATACTTTTACTAGGCTTTTACCTGGAATAAGAGATTGGTTCAAAATTTTAAAAACCTAGCTACATAATTTACAAAATTATGCTTATCTCAATAGATAAATAGATAAAACAACTGATGGTGTTCATCCCAGGTATGAATAAGGTTTGTCAGTGGGGAGACATGCCTTGAACTCGACTGAAGGTTATTCAGAGAAATCTTTAGTGGAGAAGTGTCTCAACAAACCATTGGGTATGCACAGGACAGGGCTGACCAGGAGCTCTTCATTGTTGCTCTGTGGTATCGCTGTCACAAGTACAGTGAGTAACACAGTAAGATTCACAGGTGTTAGAAGGGAGGAGACAAAATATTCATTTGCAGACATTACGATGGTGAGAGAATCAAGAGACAAGTTATTACAACTAAGAGACTTCAGGAGTGCTAGATAATGAGTTGCTCACAAAGGCTGTAAAGTGTTATTTGAGAGTTATGACACCTAACATGTGACAGATGAAAGATACAAGAGTATAGTGTTATAGAAGTGGGCCTCCTCTGGAATTTAGTACAATCTCCATCAAGATCCCCAAGGAAACGTGATCGTGACCAAAGAGTCTTTTATTTTTATTTTTTGGCATGTGTGTATGGTGTGTAGGGTATGGGTATGGTGTATTCATTTCTATAGTATATGCACGTGTGTGTAGATGTGTGTGCCCCATGCACATGTATGAGGAGGTCAGAGAAGAACATTGGGTGTGTTCTATCACTCGTTGACCCTTTTAAAAAGACACATTTGTGTGTGTGTGTATATGTGTGTAGTAGGTGTGGTTAGTGCATTAGGTGTGGTATATGCATGTGTGTGTGCAGAGTAGGTATGGTGCATTATGCTGGTATATGCATGTGTGTGTGTGTGTGTGTGGAGTAGGTGTGGTGTAGTGCATTATGCTGGTATATGCATGTGTGTGTGTGCGGAGTAGGTATGGTGCATTATGCTGGTATATGCGTGTGTGTGTGTGTGTGTGGAGTAGGTGTGGTGTAGTGCATTATGCTGGTATATGCATGTGTGTGTAGTAGGTGTGGTATAGTACATTATGTTGATATGTGTGTGTAGTAGGTGTGGTGTAGTGCATTGTGTTGATATATGCACATGTGTGCGTGTGTGGGTAGTGTGGTGCAGTGCATTATGTATGGTGTATGCCTGTGTGTGTAGTGCATTATGTGTGGGTATGCATGTATGTGTAGTACATTAGGTGTGATGTATGCATGTGTGTGTAATGTGTAATGCATTATGTGTGGTGTATGCGTGTGTGTATGTAGTGCATTATGTGTGGTGTGTGTGTAGTGCATTAGGTGTGGTATATGCATGTGTGTATAGTGCATTATGTGTGGTGCATGTGTGTGTATGTAGTGCATTACATGTGGTGTATGCATGTGTGTATGTGTAGTGCATTAGGTGTGGTGTATGCACATGTGTGTGTGTAGCTGTGCACTCCAGGAATGTGTGCCATGCTTAAGTGGCAAGTGCTCCTAACCACTGAGCCATCTCCCAAGCCCCGCTCCTCTGTTTTTCACTCCTGGAGATGAAGTCTCTCACTAAACCCAGAGCTGCTGCTTTCAGACAGCCTGGCTGACCAGTGAACCCCAGCCTCTTTCCTGTCTCTACCCCTCTCAGGACTAGGTTATAAAAAATGTGTGATTTTTTTAATGTGGGTCCTGGGAGTCAGACTCAGGCCCTCGCAGGCTCACATGCTTGCATGGCAGACACTCTTACCCACTGGCCATTTCCCCAGCCATGATCAAAGGACCTTAAAATTCATCTGAAAAAGTAGACATGCATGAAGAGTTGATAACAACTTGGAAAAACAAGATATAAGGCGAGAAGGTTGCCTACCAGATGCCAGAATGTATTTTAAAGTTGCAATCCAAATAACGTTTGGTAATGATATAGAAATAAACAAAAAGACTATCAACATAAAGTGTTAAAAGCTGATGGTAGTGGGCTGGAGAGATGGCTCAGCAGTTAAGGCACTTGCCTCCAGTGCCTAAGGCCCCGGGTTCAATTCCCCAGGACCCACATAAGCTAGACCCACAAGGTGGTGGTCCTGGTGTGCTTGCTCTCTCTCTTTCTTTCTCTCTCTCTCTCTCTCTGTATCTCTCTGCTTAAAAATGAATAAATAAAATATTTTTTAAAATGTACACTTTCAACTTTAAAATAAAAAAGCTGATGGTAGTTAGAAACTCAGTATAATGGCGGTATTTGTACTCAGCAAAGAAATGCCTTTAAAAATGACTAAAGGTTGGATATTGTTGGATCACTTTCCCAGTGAGCAGAAAGGTCTATATAATTTAATGTCCCATCGCTGTAAACAAATACCTGACCAGAAGCAACCTAAGGAAAGAAGGGGTTTGTTCTGGTTTAGTTTGGAGGGGTTACATTCCATCATGGCGGCAGGAGTAGGAGACCAGAAGGTCACATTTTAGCCATAGTCAGGAAGCAAAGGGTGAACAGGACCCGGCAACCCACTTCCTCCAGTAAGACTCTACTTCCTAAAGGGTCTATAACCTTCCCAAACAGTACCACCAGCTGGGGCCCAAGTGTTCAAGCACATGAGCCATGAGGGACATCTGTTCAAACCACAACAGGATCCAAGCAACTTGATTCTCTCTTTTCATGGCTTTCTCGTCAAGTCTGCATGTGTTGGCTGGCTCTTTGGCCCCACTTTATTCTTAAAAACTCCCAATTCCTCAGGCTAGCATAGGCAACTCAGTAAGTAGAATGTTCATTTGTTGGTTTGAGATTGTTTTTATTTCCTCAGTGGGGCAAAGGGTTTGGGAGTTTGGGGGTTCCACATGCCTGGAAAGTCTCCAAATGTCACAGTGACCCCACAGTATGGGACCCCCAGGCTCTCCCTTTCCATTCCCTCTGCATTTCCAACATCCCCGAAGGAAGAGAACGATGAGGCATATGTCATTTCTTTCCATCAGGTACATTTATTCAATGAATCAGAATTGACATCTGCAGGCCCCCCCATCCCCTAATGTGCATTCTGGGTGAGAACATGCATATCCAAGTTGAGATAATGGCCTTGGGAGACTCATTGTTTTTAGCCATTACTCTGTGAGAGGATCAGGCAAGTGTAATGACTTAAGCATCCGGAAGTGTGTCATGCTGCCCCTGCACAGTGTGTTTCCTAGAGTGACACCCTGCTCTGTTCTCTGCTTGTGGCACTCCACGTGAATACTCAGCAAATGATGCCATTCATAGGCAGCGAGACAAGGTGGACACAATTCATTGTGGGTCCCAGATGATGTCATATAACTCTTGAAATAAGTAAAGGGAAACTGAGCGACTTCTACGTTAGGAATGCATGCTTGTCTTAGTTTATTCCTCCCAAATTCCATGCACAGGAAGAATGTTCCCATTGAGATTGGTACCCTTGGGGTCATTCAACTCTAGTCAGTCAGTCAAAACAGTGACCCAAATACTCCTAAGGCAGTGACAAGGACTGCACTGGATGGACACTCCCTCCACAACACACTTTTTTGACTGGCCGAATGCTGGAAAGAGAGTGATGGTCTTTAATTCTTTCATATTAAATTCTGTTTGGAAAAAACCAAGCACCTCATTGAATTTCCTGATCACGTCCCTTCCTCTTCCTTCTGACCTCGAGCTTTGAGCCTGATGTCGTCAGACTGTACTCCACCCCTGCCACCGACTGCTGACAAGTTGAGTCTCCTTGCCTCTCTTCCCTACTCCTCAACGATTTCAGCACTTGTCCTGCACTGTCTCCGAAAGGACTCTTGTATGTCATTCAGTAAAGACACGGGCAAGAGCTTTGCAATCTGGGGGCTTCTTCGGTCACTAATCAGATCTACTAAACCTCTCTTCTTTTTATTATGTATATCTATGCATATTCATTTGTGGGGTGTGTGTGTTCCTCAGTTCCTTTCTTTTGAAACAGGAGTTCTCCTTGGCCCGGAGTTCACCAGTTAGGCTAGCCTGATGTCCATGAACCCCAGGGATCCTCCCCTCCCCACCTGCCACAGTACTGGGATTACAGGCATGCATCAGCGCACCCAGCATTTTTCTATGAATTCTGGAGGCTGAACTCAGGCACTCATGCTTGGGAGGCAAGCACTTTACCAGCTGAACTATCATCCCAGTCCAACTGTGACATTTTCGTCACCAACATTAACCACAGCCCAGGCCACATTATACCCCCTACGTCAAGTCTCCTATGTCTCCGTCTCCATTGCACCGGTTCTCCTTCTCCAGCCACACCCACCTTCAGTGCATGGGTCCTACCAACTTCTCCTTGCACTCTGGTCTATTTTTCGTTCCTGGCACCCTCTTCCTCATGTGGAGCTCAGTGAGATTTCAGATAGAGAAAATTCATTTTGGGTCCCAGGTGGTGTCACGTGGCTCTTGAAATACATGAAGGCAGCATGTTTGGGAGTGTTTGTACTAGGTAAGCGCTCTACCAACTGAGCCTCAAGACACCCTTCTTGCTGATCCATTCTTCACTTTGCTGGCTCTTCCATAGAAATCAAAGGTCCACCCCAGCACCCTCTGTCAACTCTCCTCCCATCTACTCCCTGAACTGACTTGGAATAAACACAGATACCACCAACACCCAGTTACTTGCAGGCAGCCCAGGTCTGCCCTTGAATCCCACAAGCTACTCAGTCTCTCTTAAAGGAATCTACTGGGAGGCTGGAGAGCTGGCTCAATGGATAAAGTGGTTGCCACACGAGTGTGAATGCCCAAGTTCCGATCATGTACAGCTAAACTGTGTAGAGGGCTTCTGTAATCCCAGCATGCCTAGAGCCAGATGGGAGGTGGAGATAGGAGAATCCTCCAGAAACTCATGGGTCAGCTAGCCCAGTGAATGGAATGGAGGAATGAGATATCCTCCCTCACACAAGGTGAAAGGTGAGGATACACCTAAGGTTTTCCTCTGGCCTTCACATGCACAATGTGCCATGTGTGCCACCAACACATACCAACAATAAAAAATAAATAAATGAAGGTATCCATTAGTACATGCCTCAGACTGTAACACAGTAATCCTTGAGCTCCTGAGTTTCTCCCCCACTGCACCTTCCCGGGTTTTCCCCAACAAAGAACTTGAGCTCAGCCTTCCCTCCATGCAGGCCCCAAACCTTGGAGTCCTTTCTGAATTATTATCACTCTTCATGCTAACTGGACTTCTTACCCCACTACAGTTCACCACCCAGAGGCTCAGTGATTTTTTTCCAGAACATGAGTTAGATCCTGTTCTGCCTCATCTCAAAAACCCTTACTCAGACAAAGCCAGTTTCCTGTGAAAACTTCTAAGTACTAGGTGACCAGCCCCAACCACCTCTCAGACATCCATCTTCCAGCATGTCCCTTTGACCCTGAAATAGTGTTAGGCTGTGGAGATGGCTCAGCAGTTAAAGACACTTGCTTGCAAATCCTCCCAGCCCGGGTTTAATTCCCCAGTACCTATGTAGATCCTGATGCACAAAACAGCTTATGCATCTTGAGTTTATAGCTACAAGAGGCCCTAGTGAGCTCATTCTTATTCTCTTCTCTCTCTCTCTCTCTCTCTCTCTCTCTGCTGGAAAATAAATAACTAAAAACATGTTTTTAAAACATTTTATTGGCATATAATTATATATATTAACATAACAAGATGCTCAGTATCATAAGTTATTAAAGAAAACCCCTTAAAACCAGGATGACATACCCTTTTATGCATTAGGTATTCTCCCCACCACCACCATGGCTCTTACAATATTTCTGCCCCCTCTTCTGCAAATTTCCAAGTCGTGGTAGATGAGTTTACAGTTTTCATAATTGCTAGGTTCTTTAGAGTCTCTGGATTTGTGGTTTGGACAATTCTGTGCACCCTTGGTGCCTATCTCCATTATCCTTCCTTAGGATATCTGCCTTGCTGTGGGAATAGCTCTTTTGCTCATCACCCTGCTTCCTTAGAGGTTGTGTTAGGGCTCTAAATGGTGAGTTTGAGGTGGTTTGTCTCCTGCTTGGATGTCCCCTGTCAACTCAAGTCCACTTGGTGGAGTTTGGTTGTCCATGGTTCTTGTTGATTTCTGAAAAATTTCCAACGGAGAGTGAGATTGTTATTGGTTGAAATAAATATTGCTAGTTTGGTGAGATTTTTGAAGGGTGTAGCCTTTCTGAAGACCTATGGGTTAGTGAGGACTTCCCCTTGGAGATCTGGTTCTTGGTCCCCATCAAGGTTGCCTAGGATCCCCATGCCACTCAAGGGCTTCCTGCCTCTGAGTGGATCTCATAGCCAATTAGCCAGCTGTTGATTACCCACCTAGGTTGAGCACCACTATTGCACAGATGGGCACTTCTTGTCTTGATTGTCTGTGCCATACAGCAGTATGTTCTACATTCTCAGGCCATTGATTGGTATGGTTTGAGGATGTCCCCTGCTTTCTCTGACTATGGTTGGTCTGCTTCCTCTGACAGCTCATGCAACACCTTCTGGCATTACACAGGCTGCCTTCTGGGAGCTGTTTTTCCTTTCCAGATTCAGCAGGGTCTCTCTCAGTGTTGTGTGATAGCAGTCTGTGGAATGTTCAGCAATAGGGCTTTATCTTTTGCCTGAGGTGGGTATTCAAGAGCTGTGACCAAAGCTTGTCTTGTTTTGGGGATCATGCAGGTTACTACATCAACAGCTCATTGTGGGCAGTAACTACTTACTGGGACAGGGAGCCAAAGGTCAGAGCCATTTGTCCTAGCGTTAGGTTTCCACCCCCCTCTTCTGGGCCCTTGTTACCACATGATGCCCCCAGCTACCTCAAGAACATAAAAATATATTTAAAAAAATAAGCCGGGTTTGGTGGCGCACGCCTTTAATCCCAGCACTCGGGAGGCAGTGGTAGGAGGATCGCCATGAGTTCAAGGCCACCCTGAGACTATAGAGTGAATTCCAGGTCAGCCTGGGCTAGAGTGAGACCCTACCTCAAAAAACCAAAAAAAAAAAAAAATCCTAACAGTATGTAAATCAACATGAATATTTCTTAGGTGAGTGACATGAGGTTGTGGTTTAATTTTGATAGTTTTACATATTTACTTATTTATGCATGTGTGTGGCATACATTCCTGTGTGTATGTGTTCATAATGTGTGTGCAGTCACATGTGCCCATATGTGTGGCCAGAGTTAATACCCAGTATTTTCCTCAGTCATTGTCCACCTTATTCTTTGAGACAGGGTCTTACACTGAACCTAGAACCCACCAATTTGACTAGATAGCCAGCCTGTCAGCCCTAGGAACCCCCTGCCTCTGTCTTCCCAGGGCCGGTTACAGGCACATAATGCCACACTCCACCTTGATGTGGGTGCTGGACATCCAAACTCAGGCCCTCATGCTTGTGAACCAGGCACATTACCCACTGAGTAATCTCACCAGTATTGTGTTTGAATTTTAAAGCAAACCTTGGCAGGTTTTTGGCACTCATCTCACAGCAAAATCGATGCTGTGGGTCTGTGCAGACGGAACAACTTTACATTCATCAGCTTCATAAACGGGCAGAGCCTGGGATGTGGAGTAAATCTCTCAGAGGCCCTGAGTGCTCTGAGTTTCAAAGAGAGTTTGGGAAATGTGATTTGAAGTTGTGTTAGAAGTGGATTAGCGTTCATCTGGATCCCTCTGCCACCAGGCTGGCATTTCTGTGCTTCAGACGTGCTCAGCTGCAACACGGTTCCCATGTTCGCCCTGGGGTGATCCTGTGCCTTGTGAAAGCTTTTGTTGCTTTTGCTTTTAACCAGCTAGAAAACAAACTGTTGTCTTGCTTATTCAGGGTAGGTAAGGGAAGAGTCCTAGAATGTCATGTTTCCCTTTGAACTGTCCCTGGGAAGCGGAGGAGAGAAAGGAAAGGGTCGATTCTACAACTGTACACATTATAGACAAATTTTTCCTCACTTGCCTTAAAGCAAAGATGCTTGTTTAAAAGTGACCTAGAAGCAAACTTGTGGTGACATTTAAAGTTGTACAAATTGGAAAAGGCAAATGGTGCACTTTGGAAGGGCTTGGAATTATTTGTTTAGCTATATTTGCTTTTGGCAGGCTTACGGAGGAGGACAGAAGCTGGGCTTTGTGCAGTGGAAGAATGTCCACTCACCATCACGAGCGCAGTGGGGAGTGTCCATCCACCATCGTGAGTGCAGTGAGGAATGTCCATCCACCATCACGAGTGCAGTGGGGAGTGTCCATCACCATCACCAGTGCAGTGAGGAATGTCCATCACCATCACGAATGCAGTGAGGAGTGTCCATCACCATCATGAGTGCAGTGGGGAGTGTCCATCGCCATCACCAGTGCAGTGAGGAAGCTTTTGCTTGTATATCTGAGAGGGATTAGGAGGAAGACCCCTCCCACAGGTAGAGAGGGCATGGTCTCACACAGTGACCTCATGTCACGCTATCAAGGACACTCCCAGGCCAGAGCCTTGCCACTCTCCCCAGCAAGGAAATCTTTAAAAGTCTTGACTCGAAGTTGGGACACGTGTGCTGCTTTTTCCTGTTTGGAATGCTGGGCTGGAGGTGTGCGGTACCGGGCCGGTGAGTTGTGCTCCTTCCTCTCTCTGATCTCAGTACCGAGGTCAGAGAGGGGGAAGAAGGGAATTTTCTCTTTAACATGTGTGCTATTTCCTTTTTTCCACCTTTTGGGTGATGAACCTCATAGACCACGTGGTGACTGGGTTGCATCCCTATCCAATTCTCCCTTCCCTTAACCGATTGTAATCTAGAATAAATGTGTGATAAGAAAAATAATTCTGTCCCTGTGTATAATTCTTTAACATTAGAGGACACGAACTCAGAGGGAAATGCAGTGGTAAAATCCCAGATATTTAACCACTGTGCCAAATCCCCATTACATGTCTATTTTTTAAATTATGATATTTCATGGGCTGGTGGGTTTTCTCAGTGGTTAAAGACACTTGCTTGCAAAGCCTGGTAACCTGGGTTCAGTTTGCCAATACCCACATAGAGAAAGTGATGTATGCATCTGAAGGTCATTTGAAATGGCAAGAGGCTCTGGCACACCCATTCTCTCTCTCTTCTCTCTCTCCTTGCAAATAAGTGATTTAAAAAAATCACACTTGGGTAGTGTATTAGATAAAGTTCTCTGGGAACTGGTGAACCCGGTACCTGCTCATTCCACCAGGCTGGATGCCTCCACAGTCCCTATCTGGTGCCGAAAGCCCAGAAGATTCCTGGAGAGTCACTGGTTTCTAGTCCATGTGGGAAGGCCGAAGAAGCTGGAGTGTGATGTCAGTGAAGGCTGGCAGCAGAGACAGGTGTGCTTTCCAGCAGGAAGTGAGGCCAGACAAGCAGGTAACTCTGCATTGGCCATGGACCTCTTTGAAGGGTGTCACCTACTTTGATGGTCTCTCAGTTAATCCTCTTTGGCAATGCCCTCACAGACACAATCCACAAGTTTATTTCCTGGGTGATCCCAGATCCCATCAAGCTGACAACCAAGACTAACCATCACAAGTATCACAAACAGAATAAAAGCCAATGGCCCATGGCTCTGTGGGTTCTCTGCTTGGATCATTTGAGATGGGGCTAATGGCAGAGGGAGAGGTGGGGCTAGGAGAGGAGCCTGAAAGTCGGGCTTAGGTGGTAGGGCTTCCTCATAGTCCTGTGTGCAAGTTTAGTCCCCAGTTCTCTCAGTGTGCCACAGCTGTTCAATCCAAGCACCAGGCTAGAGATGCTTCCAGATTAAGAAACCGAGAAGAGGGTCTGAGGAAGTAATTCAGTTGGTAAAGTACTTGCCTCACAAAAATGAGCACCTGAGTTCCATGCCCAGTACCCATGTAGAATTCTGGGTGTGGCGACATGCACCTTTAATCTCAGTGCAGGTGATGGAGGATGCCTGAGACACCCTCACCAGATATCTAGCCTAATGGGTGAGCTCCAGGCCAATGAGAGACACTACCTCAAAGGAGGTAGATGGCGTTCCTGAGGATGACACCCAAGGTTGTTCTCTGGTCTCCACATGCAAATACACACATCCATGCCATGCACAAATAAAACAAAACAAAAACCCAACAAAACAATAACAGAAAAAAAACCCCACAAAACCCAGAAGCTAAAGACAGACTAGGTTAAGTGTAAGAGGAATCTGTAAACTAAGAGGGTGAGGGGAGTCTCCTGGGAGACTTGAATAGGTGCAGAATTCCCAGTGCCACCCCCACTCTCCAGTCTCCAAATTGCTGCAGTTCTGAGCTACACGATACTCCCCTGACCTCCACAATCTCCAGACCCCTCCAGCATAAATAATGGAAATGTGTTGGGACCTGCTGGGCAAAGGTCCAGGTACCTGGCTTTGTTCAAGGTACCAGGTCATGGGTACAGAGTAGCTCATCTAGATGACAGCTCAGGGGCAGTGGAGAGAGCTCAGCAGTTAAAGACACTTGTTTAGCAAGCCTGTCAGCCTGAGTTGGATCCTCCCACAAAAGGCTAGATGCAAAGTAGCACAAATATCTGTTATCCCCATATAACTACAACAATGGGGGTGGCGCCAGGCGAATCCCAATGCTAACAGGCCAGCAAAACTGGCCTTCTCAGTGAGAAAATGATAACAAGAGAACCTGACTCTGAATAAACAAATCGACACAGAAGAAATGCAAGGCAGAAAGAGAAAACTAACACCTCAAGGTTATCCTCTGACCTCCTCCTGCACACCACGCATATGTACACACGCACATGCATACACAAATAAAATTAAAAGATGACATCGTGGGGCTGGGGGTTTGGCTCTGTAGTTAAAGGTGCCTGCTCCATAAATCTGATGAGCAGAGCTCAGGTCTCCAGAGCCTTCATAACCATGGACAGTAAGTGGCTCACACACACTTCTGTAATCCCAGTGCACCTACATCAATGGGAGGTGGAGTCAGAAGAATCCAGAAGCTTGTGGGCCAGCTCTTTTGGTCTTGGCAGCAGCAAAAACCTAAGAGACCCAGCCTCAAACAAGGTGGAAGGAGAGGACCAACATCCCAAGTGTGTCCATATGTGCACACACACACACACACACACACACACACACACACACACACACACAAAACGCACATACACACGATGACAGTTTGCATGCAGCTTTCTGTCTTTCCCCTCCTATTTTATCCCAGGGATGCTGGTAGGGTGGAAGGCAGAGCAGCATGAAGACAAATTGAGTCTTTCCTAAGGACCTCTCAGAGAGAGCGTTTTTGCTAGGTAGCTTGAAGGGGAGGGGAGGAGAGAGAGAGCAGGTCTGGGAAACCAGAGAAAATCCCACAGCTGGAGGAATGGAAGTTTGTGGGTTCTACCACTGGTGGGTGTCTGTATTGTGAGGTAGTGGCCTGATCTCAAAGAATAGCTCCCCCATAGTTCCTTCACTGCACCCAAGACAGGCTTCACCGGGATCATCCTATAGACTGAGACAAAGGCATCTCTAGGGAACTGAAAGTTAAACACCAATAGTCTCCTGGAGGGCTGGGGAGATGGCTCAGTGAATAAGGCACCTTCCAGGAAAGTGTGAAGACCTCAATCCAGATCCCAAGAACCCACACAAAACTGGCTGCTGTAGCACACATCTGTAATCCCGGCCCTCTGAGGAGATGGGAGGCAGAGACAGGAGATTCCCCAGAAGGCCAGCTCTCCCTGTGTACACAGGAGACCTACATCAACCAACATGGAAGGTGAAGACCAATACCTGAGGCTTCCCTCCACGTGCTAGTGCCCACACTCAACTCCCTTTCACACACACACACACACACACACACACACACAGAGAGAGAGAGAGAGAGAGAGAGAGAGAGAGAGAGAGAGAGAGAGAGATTTAAAAAAAGAGTTTTCTGGAATATTTTGCCTCAGGACCTAAGGTGCAGGTAGACACAGAAGTACAAATTGAATTTATAGCCAGATGAGAATGTAGAATCAGATTTTAAAAGTAGAGAAATATTAGATTTCTTTCACACATGTATTTGTAATTGCAAATTCTTACACATAATTGTAGAGACCAAAAGGCTGAAAATAAAAGTAAAAATCCCTGTATTTTAATAATCAGATCCCAATTGTGTAGTGCCTGACTCAGTGACTTGAGATATATAAACAATGAGAGCCTGACTTTTAATGACCTATTGTCCTGACCTAACTGATGGTCCACAGTAGAAATAAGCAAAAATATGGACCTAGGGATGTAGCTCAGTTGGTAGAGTGCTCAGCTAGCATGTCTGAGGCCCTGGCTTTGATTAACCAGTATGGCATAAACTGGGTGCATTGGTATACACCCATAATCCTAGCACCTGGAAGATGAAGGTAAGAGAATCAGAAGTTCAAGGTCATCTTGGCTATATAGGAGCTCAAAGCTAGCTTGAGCTGCATGAGATCTGTCTCAAAAATAAAATTAAATCTATAAAATGGAAAAATGAGCTATTTACAGGTTAGCCAGAACTTGGGAATCAGCCATTGGTGTTTTCCCCATGGCAGCGTTAATTGTTATATGAGGGTTAGAACAAAAGCCAAGAAATATGCCTGTGTAGATTCAGCCAAGTCCCACCTTCCCTAGAAATGACAGTCACCCTCCTAACTGACAGGGGCCAGTGCTCTGGAGGCAAATGCAGCTTGTCTTCTGCATGGAATGGA
The DNA here is from genome assembly GCA_004024765.1 of Zapus hudsonius. NCBI lineage: Eukaryota > Metazoa > Chordata > Mammalia > Rodentia > Dipodidae > Zapus > Zapus hudsonius. The sequence continues at coordinate 25,942 of PVHP010015274.1, forward strand.
GAAATGGTTTTAGAAAATGAGTTAGCAAGAAAATAATTTAAAAAGTTTCTTTTCTTTTCTTTTTCTTTCTTTCTTTCTTTTTTTTTTTTTTGAGATAGGGTCTCATGTGAACCAGGCTGACCTTGAACTCACTATGTAGCTGATGATAACCTTGAATTTTTCATCTTTTTTGCCTCCATCTCCTTAGTCCTGTGATTTCAGGGATGTGCTATTGCAGCCAGTTTATGTGGTGCTGGAGATCAAACCCAGGACAGTGTGTGGGCTGGGCAAACACTCTTCCAACTGAGCTCCATCCCTTCCCTTTAAGGACTTTTAAACCCTTCATTTTAAGGGGAAACAAAATGAAGAGTTTTATGGAAACTTACGGAAGCTCTTTTCTCCCTAAAAACTGTTTCATGGAGATATTTGATGCTGCTCCTTGAATTATCTATTTCTCTTGGGTTCTTTCTTTTTTGTTTTAATTTTCTTGCCTGGTGGAAGCCCTCCTCAGATGGCCATCTGTTTATGTCTGAAATGCTAAACCAATCCTTACAAGCTCTGTGTAAGGGATTTGTTCATTGCAGTATTTGCATGTGGAGGCGTGTAAGTGCACATGTGCATGTGTGTGTGCATGTGGAAGCCAGGGATTGACAACAGGTGTGTAGCAATGACCTTCTCACTAATGGGACAAAGTTTCCAATCACAAGCAGCTCGTGGAAGGACAGGTTTTATTTCTAGTTTACTATTTCAAGGGGATGTTTCATCATGGCAGGGAAAGCTTGGCTGGAGCAGACAGCTGGGTATTACATCTTCCTGTCAGCAGGGAGGAAGGAGAGAGACTGAGCTAAGCACAGCAAGCAGGATTGGGCTCTAACACACCAAAGGCCCTCCCTCAGTGACACACCTCCTCAGGCAAGGCTCCACCTCCCAAAGACTCCACCAGTTCGGGATTAAGTAGCAGAATTAATCATAAACACATGAAGCCATGGAGGACATTTTTCATTCAAACAGGTTGCCTTCCTCAGTCACTCACCTTCCTTCTTATTCTTTGAGGCAGGGTCTTGCACTAAACCTGGAGCTCACTGGGCTCAAATGTATATCTGATCTCTCACCAAGCCCTTATATAATTAGGTCTCCTTTCAGATAATCTCCTGCGGTCCTGACTGGTGGTTCCAGGCCCTCCTTACCAGGGCACTGGGGTGACAGGTGATCCTGTCCAAGTATGTAAGTGTTGACCTATATTATTGGGTGGTAAGGACTAGGTGCCAAAGCCGGGATCCTGGCTGGTGGTCACTCCCATTTGATCTTCCATGAGTGACAAGAGCCATATTTCACAATTCTAGGTATTTTCAGAATAACAGAGTTCAGCAAGCTCTTGGGAGAAGAGAGACTACTGCCTGCCAGGCAGTGATTTTGGGGCCTCAACTACAGCACTACCTACCGTATACAGCTGTCACTCCATAAACACTTGAGATTGGTTCCAGGGCCTACAGGCACCCAATTCTAAGGACCCTCAAGTCCCTCATACAAAATGACATGTGGTTTGCCTTTAAATGTGCAAATCCTCCTGTATCCTTTAAGTCACTTCTAATACCAACTGCAGTGTAAAAGCTTTGTATGTAGTTGTTAGCTGCACTGCTTATGGAATGACAACAAGAAAAAAAAGTTTATACATATTCAGGGCAGGCAATTTTAGTGTGTGTGTGTGTGTGTGTGTGTGTGTGTGTGTGTGTGTGTTTGTGTGTGATGCCAGGGGACAACCTCAGGTGTCCTTCCTCAGGCTGGGCACTATCCACCTTTTTTGAGATCAGCTCTTTCATTGCCTGGAACTCTCCCAGTAGGCTAGACTGCCTGACCAGTAAATTCCACAGATCCACCAAACTCTACCTCACTGGTGCTTGGATTACACACACTTACCAACTCTCCTGCTACGTTTCACATGTGTTCTGGGGATTGAACTCAGGTCCTCTTGCTTGTAAGGGATGCACTTTACCCACTGAGATATCACCCCAGTCTCCACAATTTCTTTTTGGGAATGTTTTTCTATCTCTGGTTGATTGATCAGCATGCAGAACCCACGATCATGGAGGGTCAACCACAGGGACTCACTAGTGCTAATGACCATCCTGTGAGGTGGGCACTATCACAAGCCATTGCCATTCTACAGATGAGGAGTGAGGCCTTGTAAGATACAGTGTCCTGCTCAAAGCTGCCTGGTCAATAAAGGATGGAGCCTGCTCATAACCAGCCTTCAAGCAAAGCCCACTTCCCTAGCCTCCCAGTGGGACCTGAAATAGACACCTGGAGAGGCTGCAGTGAGTAAAACCCCTCTTGGCCTATCACCTCTTCTTTTTCTGCTTTCCTTTGTTGACATGTATGTGTGTATGGTGTGCATACATATGTGTATGCATGTTTTTTGTTGTTGTGGGCACACTTGTATGTGTGTTTGCACATACATGGAGACCAGAGGTTGACATATCACTATCCATCTTAACTACTGAGGCAGACTCTCTCACATGAAGCTGGAGCTTGTACGTTCAGCTAGTCTAGCTAGCCAGCTTTCCCCAGGGATCTCTGTCCACCTCCCAAGTGCTAAGATTATAGGTGGGTTACCATACCCACCCAGCATTTATGCTGGTCCTAGGGATCTGAACTCTGGCATGCTCTCATGTTAGCATGGCAAATACTGTCCTGACAGGGACTGTCTCAGCCCCGTCTTTCACTTCTTGCTGGCTGGCACCCCTCCTCAGGAGTCTGCTCAGAATTGCTGGGATTAATGTCTCCCCAAAACACCCTCCCCTTTCTGTGGCTGCCTCGTTCCTGCCACCTCATTCCTCATCTTGACTACGGGACACTGTCCTGTCTGGTGTCCTTCCCTGCGGTCTCTCTTCTGGTGAGTCCATCCTTCATGCTGGTTCAGAGAAAAGGGATCATTTCAAAATAAAATGACTATATCCTGCCCTGTGTACAACCACCTGACAGGTTCCTATTCATCCATCCCCCCCCCCAACTCAAGATCAAGTACACACCCTAGCAGGGCATTTGGGAACTCACTTGATATAGTCTCTAGCCACATCTCCCACAATTCCTCTCACTACCTTGTTTGGTACTCCAGCCTGCCCAACGAAGTCCTCCACTGTTCCCTCTACCTGGACGCAGCAGACTGTCACAGTCCTTGGACTTTTCCTTCCATCTTTGGAATGCCTACCATTGCCACCACGGACTTGCTCTCACCCTGGACCATGTCCCGAAAATATTTCCTGTCCCATCCCTTCTGCCAACTCATTATGAATAAATAGATGGAACTCTGCTCTCCTATGAGTCCTCACTGCACACGTGTGCTGCTGTGTAAACCTTTACATGGCTTCTGGGTATATAAATTCAGGTCTTCATGGATGCTTGGTAAGAGCTCTATCCACTGAGCTATCACCCCACCCCACCCTCCTTGCTTTTTGTACATTCATCTTCCCTACAAGATGGGGGGGTTCTCCCTGAGTTTAGAGAATAAGTCTTGTCACCTGTTGTATCTCTACGACGTGCTGCATGCTGGGAATCAACAGAACTATCAATCTGCTTGGGTAGAAGTGGATCACTCTCCCTGCGATGTTGAACATTCTTCTAAAAGTTACTGGGCTTTCCCAAACTTATATAAAGAAATGCAGATACCAGCGATAATTTCCAGAAAACTCAGCCTTTCCCACATATTTTGGACAGGATTATCTGTGCCTCACAGCTAAGACCACAAGTTATGCATGCAGCAGTCTCTGTGCCCTGATACTGTGTTGGGTAAGTAGAGTCCACGGGGGCTGTTTGAGTGCTGGGAGAGGGGTATAAAACACAAAGGGAGGAGTTGGGGAGGTGGCTTAATGGGTAAAGGACTTGCCACTTGGATTCTCAGCACCCACGTGAAAGCTGGGTGCGATGGTGTGTGTCTGTAATCCCAGTGCAGGGGAGACAGAGACGAGAGGATCCCTGGGGCTTGCTGGCTAGCTTTTCTGAGCAAATCGGCAAGCTTTAGGTTCAGGGAGAGATCCTGTCTCCAAAAATAAGGTTGAAAGCAAATCAGGAGAGATACTGACATTGATCTCTGGCCTACTCCCCCCCCCCCCACCACACACACACACACTCACACACTCACACACACACACACTGGTCATAATATCCCAGGTCTGCAAGACCTGACAGATAAAAAGAGAGATAGGACAGTTCCTTGATTGGGGAGGTGGGAGGAAACTCCATTAAAGCCAATTTATGAGTCTTTCTTCCAAAGTCCCCAGAGATGCCTACGTGTATCTACAGGAAGAACTTTGAGCTGTGAAAGCAGTGTGACCCTGAAGAAGGTCTTGTTTCACCATATGATTTGTAGAAGTAAAAATAAGGGAGGAATTTGGAAACAGTTAAGGTCACTTTGTGCTGAGACCGTAGCACTTCATCATGTTGAATCAAATGTCCGTTGGCAGTTACCGTGTCATTCTTTCCGGGGGATTTTATGTGCAGGAGGTAAGTTCATTATTGGTGTGTATGATTTGGACCTGATAACATTGTCAGATTTCAAGAATTTAAGTAAGCCCGTGTAAATAAACCTGAATGTCCTATGCGAGAGGACCAGGGATAAAAATGAGGGTGGGGTAGTGCTTGGTGAGCACTGTGACGAGTCTTTTGTCTCTGTCCTCATGGGATCTCTCTCCCTCACGACCTTGCCCCTGCTCACAAGGAAGAACTATTAAGCTCAGGCAGGTGACATTGTCACAGCCTGAATGATGATAGGGTTCACATTTTCACTTTCACGTTATGTCATTTATAGGTATTCAAATCTGAATTCATTCTAAATGCATAAAATTATGGGTTAAATCCTTTAAAAAAGTATCAACCTTAGGATTATGTTAGTATCTATAGTTTATCTATTTAGTGTGCATAGGTGTATGCTTGTGTGTGGTGTGTGTGCTTGTGTGTATGTGTGGAGTGCAGGCATGTATATGTCTACAGAGACCAGAGGTCAATGTAGGATATTTTCTCAGTCATTCTTCACCTTCTTTTCTGAGACAAGGTCTCTCATTGAACCTGGGGCTAATCAGTGCCTCGAGACTACAGCACGTCTCCTGAGGACTCCTGTCTCCACTTCCCCAGCACTGGGACCATAGGAAAATGCTGAGCACCTGGCTTTTATGTGAGCTCTAGGGATCCAAACTCAGGTTCTCATACTGTGCAGAAAGCACTTTGTCTCCTCGGCCCCTGTTATTTTCTTTTTTTGAGACAAGGTCTCATGTAGCCCAGGCTGGCCTCAAACTCATTATGTGCACAAAGACAACCTTGGACTTCTGATCCACGTCACTAGAACTGGGATTACGGGTGAGCACCACACATCTGGTTTACAGAGGGCCTGTACACATTGAATTTGGTGCTGGTTATTAGCGGAGATGACTGGGAACTTCAGGGTTTGGAGGGAGCAAAGGATGTGGCTCTGAGGGAGGAGAGATTCTAGTGCTTTCCTGGATGAGCTGGGTGAGACAAGAGATTTGGCTAAAAAGCCAGCAGGAGGTTGGGGAGACAGCTTAGTTGGTAAATGCTTCCTGTGCAAGAATGAAGACTTGAGCGCAGGGCCCCAGAACCAATGTAAAAGCAGGACACAGTAGCATGTGTCTGAAATCCCAATGCTCCTACAGGAAGAAGGGGGTGAAGCCAGGAGAACCTCTGACCTTCATAAACCAGTGAGCCTGGCATCCGCACCAGTGAACAACAGAGGCTCTCCCAAACAAGGTGACAACCTCATCCATATACACTATGCACCCCGATCATAATCCCCTCCCACCAACCTTCTGTGTCCCCTCTTCACCCCCAGCCACTGAACCCCTTCTTTCCAACAAGTCCCAGCAAACTAATTCTTATGCTTGCAGAGCAAGCCCTCTCACCCACTGGGCCATCTCCTCAGGATCCTCAAGGGTTCGAGGAGACTGAAATGACCTCGTTCAGTGATTTGGGTTTTGTGATGCTTTCACCTAATTCCCATCTCATCTCAGCCTTCAGCGCTAAGAAATCTGGATTATGTTTTAATCTTCCCTTCGGATTTCTGTTCTGTGGGCCTGATGATGCACTTGCCCTCCAGGCACAGGGACAGAGGAGTCCTCCTCTTTCACCATTCTCTTGAGCCTCCCATGGGTGCTCACCCTGTCCACAAAGGCTCTTGAGGTGGACACTTTACAGAAACTTCTCACCTGAGCCACCCAAGGCAGAAAGCTTCCTGGCTGGCGTCGTGATCTCAAAACCATTAACACCCTCTGGCCCTCTGTCTCAAGTGGTGGAGGAATAAAAGTGCCGAATGAAGCATCAGATCCATTGCAAAGGAGGATAGAAAGGAAGTTGGCTGCGGGCTATCACCTGGAATCCCCTTCAGAAAAGCTCTGAGTCATCCCAGGATCAGGGACAGCAAGGAGGCCTGGTGAGTGACAGCTGTACCAGACACAGCTTCAATTCAAAATGAAAACAGATTCCTGCGTCCGAGCCAACTTCTTGGTCATGTGCTCATTCACTCCCAGCTCAGGGATGTCTGCGCTAAACAGATCTACACAGGGTGTCTGCTTTTGATTCTCATTTCTACGGGCCCCTTGGGCCACACTTCCTCAACTGTTTGCATCTTATTTTTTCATTTATTATTTAAACTACTTATTTACTCACTTCACTTATTTTGATTGTATTTGTGGGTGGATCTATGCTTGATGTCTGTGTGGATGTAGGTGTTTCTAAGATAGGGTCTTATGTAACACAGGCTGGCTTTGAAACTCACTATATAGCTTTGAACTTCTGATCTTCCTGCCTCTGCCTCTGGAATGCTGGGATTCCAGGCATGGACCACCAAGCCTGTTTTATGTATTCTAGAGATGGAAACCAGGCCCTAATGCATGCGAGGCAACACTCTACCTACTCAGCTATATCCCCAGCCCTCAGCTTTTTACATCTTATTGGGCTTTCAAGAACTCTCTGGAGCAGGTACAGCCCTGTTGGACTGGGAGCTAGTATTGGGTGGTGGTCCAGTGAGAAAGTTGCTCTGGGTACTCTGATAAGCCCTCTGATTGAGGGGAGAGGCCATCTCAGTGTGCTGTCTCTCCTGAGGACTCCCCAGCCTCCTTATCACTATTTCACTTTGCAAAAGAAAGAAAAACTGAGCTGGGAGATGAATGAGTAGGTAAAGTGCTTGCTGAACATGCAGGAGATCCTGAGATCAGATCCCTAGAACCTATGTTAAATGCCAGACATGGTGGCAAGTATCTTGTTATAGTTCATTCCTTCTTGTTGCTGGGACAAAACACCTGACCAAAAGCAACTGACGGGAGGAAAGGGTTTATTTCAGGCTTACAGTTTTGAGGGGGAGCTTCATCATGGTGGAGAAAGCTGGTTCACTTCCTCACACATCCACAGGAGAGAACAGCAAACACAAGCTGACTCTGAACACTTAGGGGTGAGCCCTCCACCCCCACCCAAGGTCCACCCCTGGTGACTCACTTCCTCCAGGAGGGCTCAACCTCCCAAAGACTCTACTAGATGGGGACTAAAAAGGAAACTTAATCACAAACACCTCAGGCTATAGGAACAGTTTTAACCACCACACACCTATAATTCTAACACTGGGGAGGTGGAGACAGGAGGATCATTGAGGCTCAGTGGCGAGCTAGTATAGCCAATTGATGAGCTTCAGAGTTAGCAAGTTTCATGGTTTGATCCAGGTGTCTCCCACAAACAAATGAATGTGTTCTGATTGATGGATCCTCAGCTAATGGAAGTTTGGATTTTACAATCTTGCTAGAGCTGTATTGTTGGGGGCAGATTTATAGGGGTTATAAGCCAGCTTCCCCTTGACAGTGCTTGGCACACCTTCCTGCCATTGTTTGCAGTGCTCTGGTGAAGGAGATGTCCACCCCTCTGCTCATGCCAACATTTTCCCTGCCAGGATGGAATCTCCCCTTGAGTCCATAAGCCAAATAAACTCATTCCTCCACAAGCCGCTTTTGCTTGGGTTCTTTTTGCACAGCATCTAGAAAGCTGACTACAACACCAAGAGACCCTGTCTCAAAAAAATGAGATGAGGAATGACTGAAGAAGACGCCCAACATCAACCTCTTTCTCAAAGAAGGTTGTCCTCTGGCCTCTACATGCACACCACACCCATGAGCCTGTGCACCTGCACACACAATATTTTATGGCAAGGAATAAAGCTTTCCATTAATGACACAGATGTTTATCATTCATTTCAAAATATTGACAGAGATTAGGAACAAGGCAGTCACCTTGTGTAGGTAGGTAGATAGGTAGAGACGTAGCCCTAGGAGAACATAGATTAAAAGCTCCTGTGTCTCTCCTAGCTGTCCTATTAATCTTTAGACCTTATGTAGTTTCATTCCTCTCATTTACAGTCTATAATCTAACTCCATCTTCCTGGGCCCTCCTTTGATCGTCCTTTGAGGTCTGAAAGTAAGAGTGTAGACTCTAAAAACATCTCTGTACCCCACTTCAGCCTAGAGTTGTTGCCCAGCTCCTAAATGGCTTTAGGGTTTTAACTCTTGAGGGAGGAATGTTGTAGGTAGGCAGACATTAAGCTTAGAGGTAATTTAAGGAAGGACCTCACCCCTTATTTCCCTGGTAACATTACTGAGGGAAGAGATACTTCCTCCTGACTAGAGGAACTAAGCCCTCTGGTCCTGGGAGCCTGTCAATCACTCATCTGGTCAAGAGACCACTCTCATCTACTGACTTGCTAACAAGGTGGAGGAATAGTTTTCCTCTTAAAGAGGAAATGACTCATACCTCCAAGAAGCCCCTCCCTCAGTACAGTTACTCTGAGCCTCTCTGCTTTTCTGAGTTCTAGCTCAAAAAACCTAACACTTCCTTTTCTTTTCCTTTTTTTCCCCCTCTCTTTTGGAGGCTGGAAGAATTCCAAAGTATGCTTGCCTTGACACTTTGGGGCTTTTCCATTTTTATACCCCAGCTCTAAGGCCCTGACCCAGAAACCCCATCTCCCTTTCTTTTGTGGACCTCTCCCACTCTCTTCAGATTTTTCCCCTAAGTTTTCCTTAATAAAGTCAACTTTTGACCCTCTCACCTTCTTGTCTGTATTCCTTAATTTTTCTTTGGCATGTGACATGAACTCAAGACCCTTAGCTATAAAGTCCAGCCCATCTGGGCCAAGAGAGGCCCCATCGCTCTCAAAATCTGCAACATTGCTTTCTCTGTGAAAGGTCTGTTGTGAGTTCCATATGTAGAGAAACATTTATGAATCTCATAAGCTAATGACAAATGCCTGCAGTAAAAATTGTGATTACCCTCATTTTACACATGGGGAACCAGAGGCACGAGGAGGTTACATCAGGTGAGGATGGGGCACAAGACCTGAGAAAACCCACAGGGTACGTGCGTGCTGTGTGTTCCTTCAGCTCATAAGACATGTACTCTGGGAAAGGAAGTTGATTTGATGGAGACATTAGGGAAATAGCAGGTATGCTGGACACAAGCCAAAATGAGGGCAGCTGGCTCACAGAATGTAGAAGGGATTGGCAGAAGAAGCAGTTGTCCTCAGACCTAGCACACTCACTATAAGAGTCCAGAAACTTCTTGTGGGTTAAATACAATTTCTTGTAGAAAACACACACACACACACACACACACACACACACGCACACTGCTGATTTTTCTATTAGGCATGTGTATTAGTTACTTTTATTGGTATCACAACAAAATACCTGACAAAAGCAGCTTAAAAGAAAGGCTTATTTTGACTCAGAGTTTGAGGGTGCAGGTCACCATAGTGTGGAAGGTATGGTGGCAGGAGCACCAACCAGAGCTGGCCACATTGTATCTGTAGTCAGAAAGCAGAGATACAGAAATGAGTATCATCCTGTCCTGAGATTTCATCTGCCAAACAGATTAGTCCATTCCATCGCACTCAGGTTCTCAGGACATGGGCAGAATGCAGGCAGTTTCTTTGACAGAATATCACATGACCTGGCTGGAGCAAAGTTCCCCACAGAGTTCATGTTCCCCTCCGAGACCTCATGAGCTGGCCCTCCGCTGTCAATGTTTCTCCCAGCATTGTGGATTTCCAAACTCCAAGCAGAATGGCCCATTAAGCTCTGCTTACAGCATTGTGGGTCTTTTCTTGCCCACGTTCTAAACTCTTCTGTAGCCCCACTAACTGAGCCAAACACCAGCAAGTTCTCTAATCATGATAGCTGAGTAGGTGCTTCTCAACTCCACCTGGGGGTCAGAGAACTGAGCTGAGCTAATCTGTCATTAAGAAAAGAAAAGTAGGGCTGGAGAGATGGCTCGGTGGTTAAGGCACTTGCCTCCAGTGCCTAAGGCCCCCAGTTCAATTCCTCAGGACCCACATGGGCCAGACCCACAAGGTGGTGGCTCTGGTGCTCTCTCTCTCTCTCTCTCTCTACTTGAAAATAAATAAATAGAATATTTTAAAACAAACAAATTATTTAAAAGAAAAGAAAAGAAAAGAAAAGTAATCCCTGGGAACAGGTAGCAATAAAATAAATAGAACCTGAATTTGTGTTTTTACACAAGTTCTTTGCTGGACAGGGGGGTGGAATGTGTCTATATTTTCAGTTACCTAGGATGCTGAGTCAGAGGACGTGAGTTCAAGACCTTGCCTCAGTAAACAATAAGCCTGTCATGGTGGCCCATGTCTGTAATCCCAGCATGTAGAAGACTGAATCAGGAAGCTTGCCGTGAGTTCAAAGTTATCCTGGGCCACATAGTTCCAGACAAACTTGAGCTCCATAGTAAAACTCTGACTGAAAACCAAAGCTTGTACTACAGAATATTCTTTGTGGTGATGGAAGTAGACACTGAGGAGACTCAAAACTCTCATCAAAGCAGAAAATAAGAGGCTGCCGAGAGCTCAACACTAAAGGAAACTTCTAGCATGCCCTCCCAAGGCTCAGGGAACATTGTGGAAGAGGAGGCTGAAAGAATGTAAGAGCCACAGAGTACAAAGGCATACTGTGGGACATTGTCCTTCTGACATGAACTGACTATTGCATTCATGACCCCACAGTGATTACTGATACCCCCAACGAGGAGGGCCCTCAGTGAGTGGAATGGGGATGAGAGAGAGGGAACAAATGGGAATCACCTAATGGGAATATGATCAATTTACATATATTAAAGTTCTTTGTAGTTATGATAAATGTGCATGATACCAAATAGAAGGGAAGATATTATATATTGAATTTTGTCTGAAATTTCTAAATATTTTGAAATTAAAACAAACAAACAAGCAAGGTCTGGGGCTATGACTCAGTGCCACACAAGCATAAGAACCTGGGTTTAGATCCCCAGGATATAAAATGTTGGGTAAGGTTATCTCAGCTCTGGGGAGACAGGGACAGGGAGTCCCTGGGAATCTAGTCTAGCCAAGTTGGTAATCTCTAGGTTCAGCAACATAGAGAGTGTTGTAGTCAGCTTTCTTGTTGCTGTGCAGAAAGAACCCAAACAAAAGTGGCTTGTAGAGGAATGGGTTTATTTGGCTTACGGACTCGAGGGGAGACTCCATTCTGGCAGGGAAAACGATGGCATGAGCAGAGGGCTGGACATCACCTCTGTCACAGCACTGCAAACAGCGGCAGGAAGGTGTGCCAAATACTGGCAAGGGGAAGCTGGCTTATAACCCCCATAAGCCCACCCCCAACAACACAGCTTCATCGAGGTTGTAAAACCCAAACTGCCATCAGCTGAGGATCGATCTATCAGAACACATTCAATTGTTTGTGGGGGACACCTGTATCAAACCATGACAGTCCGC